>CAUYPK010151136.1:0-120232 GCA_963574355.1 Loris lydekkerianus | reverse complement strand
TTACATTGCACCTAGTACACACTTATACACACATACACAGGTAAATATAATGAAAACAAGTATCAAGAAACAATAATTCCCCTATGATACCCTCTTGATATTTTCTATTCAATTTTATTCACATCTATTCTACTTCACCTTTTTTTTGGGGGGGGGGGGATCACACATGTTTTAATGTTTTTTAGAAATATACTGGAGAATCATGCAATGCTGCCAGCATTGGAGGCAATTCTGGCCACAAGTCTGCACACTCCTTTGCAACTGGTCCTGTAATGGCAGATCCTTTCATTTCACCTTTATTGTTTACTATGACCCCTGCATTATCTCCAAAATAAAGAAAAACACCATCTTTTCTCTGGTGTGACTTCTGCTGTCGTATTACTACTGCCAGATGAACCTTCTTTCTGAGCTCTGGTTTGCCTTTCTTAACTGTGGCCATCACCGTGTCACCCACACCAGCAGCAGGAAGTCTATTGAGTCGTCCCTTGCTCCCCTTCACAGAGATGATATACAAATTTTTGGCTCCTGTGTTGTCAGCACAGTTGATCACGGCTCCTACCGGAAGACCCAGGGAAATCCGTAATTTCGCACCAGAGGACCCACTGCGTCCTCGCTTCGACATCTTGGACGACCGGAAAAGGACAGAAAGGCTTCCTTTCTATTTCACCTTTCCAAGAAGCTGCTCAAGATCCACCGTATGGAATTTACAATCCAGTAATGGCTCTAACTCACTCACATAGTAAAACCTACAAGTTGGAAAACACTGTTACACTGGCTATTATCTCTCTCTGCCAGGTGTGCTCTGCTCCCTGCCCCCCGCCCTGGTCTTCTGAAAATACATTCTGCTGTGGCCACTGAGTCAATGTTCACCTACACTGAGATGACCCCAGCAGCACTGCACCCCCTGAGATTTCTCCTTTTGGAGTAGAGTGGAAACTCCCTTTCTCTTGGGTTGCGAAGCTGAGAAGATGTGATTCAGGACTATGGGGGGCAAAGAAAAGAGATTCCTGACTCAACTGGTCCGAGGTATCAATAAAGCAGCTGCATCTGGGTTCTTCCTGGTTATGTGAAGCTAAAGGCTTTGTAAAATTTTTGTCCTTTTCCAACCACAAAGTCACAGCTAATAGGAACACCATGGGCAAACAAAGCCATACATGTTACAGATGTGAGTAGCTGTGCTGTAAAAACTACATTGCTCTCAGTCCTCTTTTCACGTTTTTGAACCTTTTACTTCTGTTACTATGAAAGAAGAACTTCTTTGTTTTTTCAGTATTTATAGAAATAACACTTTCCTCCATATTTTTATGTAATTTAACAAATAAGAATTAAGTCTGTGACTCTGGCTGTAGGACATAAATGTCAAGTTGAAGAGTTATCTTAAAAAGGCCAAATTGTTCATGTCTAGAAATGAAAGAAATAACATGACCACTAAATTTACTGATTACGTATATAGACTATCATTTACTGAACGTCTACGTGTTCCAGGAAGCTTATTTGTCATCTGTGTTAAAAATCCTCGCGACACTTTAAGACAAACAATGCTTTCATTTTTTACATTAAAAGGAAGGCACAAAAACATCAACTTGTTCAAGATTACCCACCCTGAAAAGGGTGATTGTGATTTTACCCAAGACAGGCTGACTCCTTCTACTTCCTATTTCCCGTTGCCTCTTTGGGGACTGTTGTGCAGTGGCACATCATAGTTGCCCAGTGACCCAAAAAAGAGGTGCCCCCTCCCTGCCCCCCAGCCCCCCTCACTCCTTGCTCCCTGCTCTCTTTCTCATCTTTCCCGGTACTCTCTTCCCTCTCTCTGATATACAATAAACTTATACTTTTATATCCTAAAAAAAAGACATTGCCTCGTTTTCTTATTCTTTTTTTAAAGTGACAGTTCACATTATTAATTGTCAATTCAAAACGATACTGCTTTTCTTCATAGGTTAATGTGTGAAAACATGTCATGTTGCCATAGAAGATTTAATCAAGGCAGCGTAAGACACCTAGATAATGGCAGATACATTACCCATGCCCTGGATCTTAATCTCGGCTTGCAGAACATTTCATGCAATCCAGACCTCCTGTTAAGCTGAGCCTGGAGTCCCAACCAATGTACTATTTTTCTAGAGAATAACAAAACTATAGATAACGATTTTAAGTTTGATAAAATATAGATTCCCCGCTAAAAGACAAATTCTCTCCCTTTGTTTCTCTTTCTTTATTTCCTCATTTATTTATTTATTTATTTATTTATTTATTTTTTGAGACAGAGCCTCTAGCTGTCATCTTGGGTAGAGTGCTGTGGTATCACAGCTCACAGCAACCTCCAACTCCTGGGCTCAAGTGAGTCTCCTGCCTCAGCCTCCCAAGTAGCTGGGAATACAGGCACCTGCCACAACGCCCAGCTATTTTTTGGTTGCAGCCCTCATTGTTATTTGGTGGGCTCTGGGCTGGATTCAAACCCGCCAGCTCAGGTGTATGTGGATGACGCCTTAGCTGCTTGAGCCATAGGCACTGAGCCTTTATTTCCCTTTTTTTTTTTTTAAGAAAGAAACAGCTGATAAGAAAGACCCCAGCTGGTTAAATATGACCACAAAAGTTGTCCCGATTCCTCTGGCTTTGGGCTCATAGAATCTTCATCTGATCGTCTATAAAGCTGAGCTTTTATTTTGAGTTTCAAATTCTCCGCATTTCCTCCATCTAGAATGAGTAAGTGTTGAGATAAATCTTAATCTCATATAACTGTCTCCCTTATTTCAATCAGCTCCATAATTTGTATTATTTCTAAAGGATGTCTCAATTTTAAAGACATTTTCAGAAAATTGGCAGAAAATGGATGTTTTCTAATACTGCTGAGCTTCTTTGGCCAGACATTTGTACTTCTCCATTCCCTGTCTCTCCATCTTACACTTCTGAAAGCAATTCAGAAAAGGAAAGTAGGCTTAAAAGCTCATTATTTAACAAGATTTTAATAGATTTTTAAAAGATTTCTTAGTTTTAAAATTCAACTATCCTTCTTTAATCCACACAGTATGTTTGTTCATGTAAGAATCAGAAAATGCAGATAAGTAAAATGAATAAACCATGAAACTATTCAAAGATAATCTGTGCTAACAGAGTCAATTTAACCTTCTAGGCATTTATGTATATCTTTAAAAATCAGACGCATGATTTTATAGCTTTATGAAAATAGCTATACATGCTATTTGGAAATCATTTCCTTATGTCAATATATCATGAACAACTTTCTAATATTAATCACATATATATTATTTTAGCATCTGCATAGTACTCTATTTTTTAAATATACTCTGATTTTTTTTAAAAATCAATCTCATAATATTGTATCATTTATTTTCATTATTAACAACTATAAACAATGTTGTCTTTAGGACATGTAACCTTTAAACAATCAGCATAAAATTCCTAGCAGTGGAATTACTGAATCAAAGGTATAAACCTCAAAGAACTTTATATATTGTTACACCAATTTGTTATGTCAACCAATTAGCAGATTGTATTAATTTATCCTGTTAGCAGCATGTAAGAATGTTCAGTTCTCATTCTTCTTTTAGACCCTTGCTATTCTAACAAATAAAAAGGCACTTTAATACATCACTTGTGTTTCCATGATTATTGTATGCTCAGATTTACCTTTAAAATTCAGTTTAGAGACACATTTATGGAATGGTGGGAAAGGGACCTCTAAAAATCCATCCTTCCATACATAACAAGAATATGCGGAAAACTGTCACTCTCAACATTTTCAGACAGCTGGATATTGAACAAAGACATGTAACAATTCAAAGAGCATTTGGTCAAGAAAAACAGCTGAATCTAACTGAATCTGAACAGTTTGTTTTGTAGCATTTTAACTTGTATCATTTTCAATTCCCCTTTCTCATCTCTGCAACAGCCTTGAAAATCAACAGCCTCCCAGCCACAGTGGTTGTGAACCAACAGTAATAATGTTAGATATAAATGGCCTAAACATACCAGTCAACAAAGGTCGGCAGAAAGGATTAAAAGAAAAAATGACTAAACCATACACATGCTGCCTACAAGAGAGGCAATTTAGATTAAAAGATACAAATGGGCTAAAAAGTATAGAAAAGAACGTATCATGTAAATAGTAACCAAAAGAGAACTAGACTAACATCAGACAAAATAGATTTCAAGATAAAAATTGTTACTAGAAACAAATATATAATAACAAAGGTTAACTTGATCATATGGGAAGAACAATTGCATACTTACAATAACAATGTGTGTACCAACCAAAAAAGAGCCCCAAATTACAAAAAGTGAAAATTGACAAAACTGAAAAAATACAAAATAGACTCCAACACATCACATTCAATAACAGATAGAACAATGAGGCAAAATAGCAACAAAAGATGATAAAAAGAAGATGAAAAACATGATCACCCAAGTGGAACTAACATACATCAACAGAACTCTAACAAACATTACCAGAATGTGCATTCTTTTCAAGGATCGAGATGGTAAAACTCCCAAATTGATAAACATACTATAATCATTCCCACTTCTAGCTGGCTTTTTTTGCAGAAATTGACAAGCTGATCTTTATAAAGAAATGAAAAGGAAACAAAATCGTGAAAACAATCTCGAATAACAACAAAAGTAAAGGACTCACACTTTCTAATTTCAGAATCTACTACAAAACTATATTAATCAAGACAGTGTGGTACTGACTTAGAAGTGATGATGTAAATCAATGGGATGGAATTCAGAGTACAGAAATAAACCTTTATCGCCACGATCAACCAATTTTTAACCAGGGCACCAAGACAATTCAATGGGGAAAAGTCTTTTAACAAATGGTTCTTGGACAATTGGACATCTACATGCAAAAAAGTAAAGTAAGGTATTTTCTTACATCTTATAAAGAGGGTCCCCTGCTTACAGTGGCTCAATTTAAGATTTTTTTACTTTATGATGGTGTGAAGGTAGTATATATTCAGTAGAAATTGCAACTCCATCATAAGTTGAGGAGCATGTGTACAAAAGTTAACTCAAAATGAATCATATACTAAAGTAAAAGAGATAAAATCACACAACTACAAGGAAAAAACACAGATGTAAATCTTCATTACCCTGGATTAGGCAAGCTTCTTAGATACAGCAACCAAAAACACAAAAACCAAAGGAAATATGAATTGAATTTCATCAAAATTAAAATCCTTTGTGCTTCAAAGGACACTACGCAAAAAGCAAAACACAGAATAGGAGAGTATACATAGGGTGCCCCCAAAATGTATACACATTTTAAGCTTGAAAAAACCTGTATTAAAATTGTAATACTCGACATACACTGATAACAAAACATGAACACAAGTCACTCTTGAGCACCCCTTGCAAATACAGAGGTCAAAGGTGACTTGAGTATTACAAATTTAATATCTTTTCCTTTTTCAAAATATGTGTACATTTTTTGTAATTCCTCTGTTTTTGCAAATCATACTTCTGTTAAGAGTCCAATGTCTACAACATAAAGAACTCTGACAACTCAAAAATGAAAGGACAAATAAGTTCATTAGGTCACGGTGGGGGCAGGGGGAATGGGGAAGTCGGGAGAGAGAAGGACAAGGGGAGTGGACGGTCATGGTGTGTGACACTGCTCCTAGGGGCTGGACACAATTATAAGAGGGAATTTCCCTAAGAAATGCAATTAGCGTAACCTGGTACTTTGTACCGTCAATGAATTTCCAATAACAACAACAATAACAAAAGAATTGGTTACCAAAAAAAAAAAAAAAAAAAAAAAAAAAAGAAGGTTCATTAAAAATAGGCAAAGGCTACTCAGTGCCTGTAGCTCAGTGAGTAGGGCACCAGCCATATAACACCAAAGCTGGCATGTTTGAGTCTGGCCCAGGCCTGCTAAACAGCAATGACAACTACAACCAAAAAATAGCCAGGCATTGTGGTGGGTGCCTGTAGTCCCAGCTACTTGGGAGGCTGAGGCAAGAAAATAGCTTAAACCCAAGAGTTTGAGCTTGCTGTGAGCTGTGATGCCACAGCACTCTACTGAGGGCGACATAAGGAGACTCTGTCTAAAAAGAAAGAAAAGAAAAAATAGCCAAAGGATTTGAATAGATGTTTTTCCAAAGACACATAAATGGCCAATAAGCACATGAAAACATCATTATTTATTAAGGAAATCACTACTTTACAACCACTATGATGGCTAAAATAGAAAAGGCAACCAATAACCAGTGTTGGCTAGCATATGGAGAAACTGGAACCCTAATACAATACTGGCAGAGCTGTAAGGTAGAGGAATGGCATTAAATGTTTGGTAGTTTCTCAAAATGCTGATCATAGAATTACCAAATGATCCAGCAAATCTACTCCTAGAAATATACCCACGAGAAGGGAAACTATTTGCATGATTTGAATCATATGTTCTCAGGAAAAAGTGTACATAAATGTACACAGCAGCATTATTTATAATAGTTAAAAAGTATAATCAACCAAAGTGTTCACCAACGAATGAATGGAAAAATAAAATACGGTTGTATCCACAGAACCGAGTATCCCTTGGCAATAAAAAGGAAATATTGATACACACTACAATATAGATGAAAACAAAAGGCTACATATTATATTTCATTTATATAAATTGTCCAGAAGAGGCAAATTTGTAGCGGCAGAAAGAACATTAGTGGTTGCTTAGGGCTGGTGTTTGTGTGTGCAAGAGGAAAAGAGGGTGAGTGACAACAGGGACAAGGCTTCACTTGAGTAATAACAATACCCTAAATTTAAGCAGTAGTGACTTTAGCCTTCTAGCGTAGCGGGAAAAGAGCCTGAAGTTGTCACTCCATCCTAACTGTAAGTCAAAGATGAACAAACCAAAAAAAATCAACAATTCTTAGATCTGTCAGAAAAGTGAGGTCACAGGGCAAAGCACTGCTCCAAAATTGGAGCAAAAGATGAATACAGATAATCATTACTTCCTGGAACAGAAACCTATGAGGAAAAAAAAAAAATCTCTTCAGAAACCAGCGCTGGAGTACAAAAACCTAAATGGTAATAGACAAATCTCTGGAGACTCAGTGAGTATAAGTTAAAAACTCCAGGGGGACCCAGTCCTGGCAAGTTTAAGTCCAGGAGATCAACCAGGCTTTCACAGTGAGTATCAGGGAAAATTGCCTTGTGCTTCTGTTAGAGAGAAGGGAAAAGGAATCATTTTAAAACACACCAGAGCTTTCTGTCTGTCTTACCAAGGCCTGCCTGCCCTCCAAAGAAACTATTTTTCCAGAGCCCACCAGGAATGCCCAACCTTTTGGCTTCTCTGCACTACCCTGGAAGAAAAGATGTCTTGGGCTATGCATTAAATACATAAACACTAACAAAAGATGAAGAGCTAAAAAAGAAAAAAGGTCCATGCAAAATTTTCATGATAACCAATACCACAGATAAAAATGTCCTAATGTAAGGTTATAGGTTGAACATCCCTGGAACTACTACAGTTTTATCAGAGCCTAACCAATTGGAGGGAAGAGAAATAATCAACTCCAGCACACACTAGCCATTGTGTTCCACCTGAGGAGGGAGGGACATTGAGAAGCACTTGTAAAGTTAGAGTCCAGAGTTGCAGGTTCACTAAAGACAAACACTTCATCACAGGATTGCAGAAAGCTTCTTGTTCCCAACACTTACCACCATACTCCCAAGGGCTCCTTTTACCCAGTAGATCATGAACAGGTATCAAGAAAAAACAAACAAACAAACAAACAAAACCCACAAGGCATACTAAAAAGCAAAATACATCATTTGAAGAGAAAGCAAGCATCAGAACCAGACCCAAATATGTCAGAGATGTTGGAATTATCAGAACAAGAATTTAAAACGACTATGATTGATATCCTTTAATGAACACAGGAAAGAACATGCAAGAATAAAAGGGAAATGTAAATAGAAAAGTAGAAATTCCAAGGAAGAATGGAAAGTAAATGATAGAGATAAAAAAAAATTCAATAACAGAAATGAAGAATGCCTTTGATCACTATACTGGATACAGCTGAAGAAGGAATGAGTTGAGGAGTATCTCCACAGAAACTTCCGAACGGAAAAGCACTGGAAAAATAAAAAGAAGAAAATTACCAAGAACTGTGGAACAACTACAAAAGTTGTACCATATGAGTAGTAACAGAAACACCAGAAGGAGAAATGAGAGCAAAAGGGACAGAAGAAACACGTGAAGCAACAATGACTGAGAATTTCCCCAAATTGTAAGGTTAGGCACTGAACAGCACATCCAGGAAGCTCAGAGTCACCGAGGATAAATGACAGTTCCATTCCCATGGGAACCTAGTACTACAGTTCGTTTTGTCCCCACCAAATCTCATGTAAAATTTGATCCCCAGTGTGGAGGTGTTGGGAGGTGGGACCTAGTGAGAGATGTCTGGGTCACTGGTGACTCCCTCCAGAATGGTTTGATGCTATTCTTGAAGGTGAGTGAGTTTTGGCTCTGTCAGTTCCCAGGAGAGCTGGTTGCTAGGGTGCCTGGCACCTCTCCCCACTCCACCCCACCCTCTTCCCCCCTATCTCTCTGTGTGATATCTATACACGATACCTTCCCTTCTTTTACCATGAGTAGAAGTAGCTGGAGGCCCTCACCAGATGCAGATGCCAGTACATGCTTCTTATACACGCTCAGAAAGAAATGTGAGCCAAACAGACCCCTTTTCTTTATAAATTACCCCGTCTCAGGTATTCCCTTCCTGCAACACAAAATGGACTAAGACTGCAGAAAATCAAAGATAGTGAAAAAATCTTGAAAGAAGCCAGATGAAGCAAATACTTTACTTATAGAGTATCAAAGATAAAAAAACTGCATCTAACTTCTCTTCAGAAACCAGAAACTTCTTATTCTGTAATAAGAAAGTACAGTGAAACAGACTGCTGAGAGGAAAAACCCACTAACCTAGAACTCTGTACCCTATGAAATTATTCTTGCAAAATGATGAAGAAATAGACTTTCTCGGACTAATAAAATTGGAGAGAATTTTTGCCAGTATACTTTCCTTCCAAGAAATATTAGAATATATTTCTCAAAAAGAAGCAGAATGATCTACATCAGGAACTTGGATCAATACACAGGAAGAGGATTAGAAAAGAAATAAGCGAAGGCAACTAAAAACTTTTTCATTCTTATTTTATCTAAGACATCACAGTCAAAATAATAATAGTAACTAATTACATATGCTTTTTAATATGTATACTTTTATGTATATTTAAATACATATACACACTTATATGTTTTCACATATGAGTGAAATGAATGACAGCAATAATACAAGGAATAGATGGAAGGAAATTTATTTTACTATTATAAGGTACTTGTATTACCCGTGAAATAGTATAGTAATATTTGAATGAGGACCTTAATTAGTTGTAAAAGTATATTGCAAACTCTAAGCAACCACTAAAGTAAGTATAATTGGGCTTGATGTCTGTAGCTTAGTGGTTAGGGTGCCGGCCACATACACAGAGGCAGGTGGGTTTGAACCTGGCCTGAGCCTGCTAAACAGCGATGACAACTGCAACAAAAAGTAGCCGGATGTTGTGGCAGGCACCTGTAGTCCCAGCTACTTGGGGTGCTGAGGCAAGAGAATCGCTTAACACAGCACTACTGAGGGTGACATAGCAAAACTCTGTCTCCAAAAAATAAATAAATAAATTACTTAATTAAATAAAATGAGTATAATGACAGGCTAAGAAGAGAAAATGAAATTATATAAAATGCTCAATTAAAACCACAGAAGGGGTGGGGCACAGTGGCTCACGCCTATAATCCTAGCACTCTGGGAGGCTGAGATCAGCCTGAGCAAGAGCAAGACCTCATCTTTAAAAATAGCTGGGCGCTGTGGCAGGTGCCTGTAGTCCCAGCTATCTGGGAGGCTGAGGCAAGTGGATCTCTTGAGCCAAAGAGTTTGAGAGTGCCCTGGCACTCTACCAAGGGCAACAGAGTGAAACTCTGTCTCAAAAACAAAAACAAAACAGAAGGCAGAAAAACAGAAGACAAAAATAGGAACAATAAGCAAGAGCAACCTAGAAAATGATACTAAATACAGTAGACATTCCAATTTTATCAACAAATACTTTAAACATCAATAATCTAAATGCACCAATCAAAAACCAGAACAGATCAAAAAACTGGTATCCTGTTCTACTTTTGAGTTCTATGAGATCAACTAATTTTTTAAGTTTCTACATGTGAATGAGAACAGGTGGTGTTTAACTTTTTGTTCCTGGCTTATTTCACTTAATACAATATCCTCCAGTTCTATACATGTTGCTGTGAATGACAGGATTTCGCCCTTTATAGTCCTTGCTGAATAATATATTCCATTGTGTATATATACCACATTCTACATTTTCTTTATCTATTTATCTGTTGTTGGACACCTAGGTTGATTCCATATCTTGGCAATTGTGAACAGTGTTGCAAATAAACACAGAGGCGCAGATGTTTCTTCAATGAACTGACTCCCTTTCCTTTGGATAAATGTCCAGTAGTGAGATTGTGGGATCATATGGTAGTTCTATTTGTAGTTTTTGAGAAAATCTTCATATTGTTCTCAACAGTGGCTACACTAGCTTACACTCTCACCCACAGTACCTTTTCTCTGAATTGTCACCAACATTTACTGTTTTTTGTCTTTTTGATAACAGCCATGCTAATGAGTGAGATGACACCTCATTGTGGTTCGCATTTTCATTTCTTTGATGATTAGTGATGTTGAACATTTCTTCATGTATTCGTTGGCCGTATATAGGTCTTTTAACACATGTCTATTCAGGGTCTTGAATAACATTTTTTTGAAAAGTGAAACTACGGAAGTAATGTAATTCAAAAGCAAAAATATAAGTATGTTAAAATGTCCTTTTATAAAATATAAATGCTATATATTACAATTGGGAGAACAGATCCCTTGAGGACATGCTAAAAGGCAAACTTTAAAAAAAACTGATAAAATTTAATGTAGAAAAAAATACGTCATGGAGTAGAAGTTATCTGTAACACAGACAACCTACAGGGGACTTGTACCAATAATTTATAAAGAACTCTCTCTATTACTACTAAAAAGAGGGCAGCTCAATGGCAAACTGATCACAGAGTTGTTAAACTGGCACTTCAAAAAGAGGATTTCTAAGGACAAAGTATTCAACCTGATTATAATCAGGGAAAGGCAATGCATACCACAATGAGATGCTATTACACACTCAAATGAACGGCTGAATATCACCACGATCACCTTCGAAGCACTCCCCTTGGAGTACAGCATATAAAAACATGGCTAATAATGTTGTTAAAGGGATGGATCAACTGGAGCACGCATACCTTGTTGGTGGGAATGTAAACTCTGGATCCAGAGTTCAAACTGTTTGGTGGTATGATGGGTTGAACTGTGACCCTCAAAAAGCTTTGTCCATATCCTAACCCCGGAAGTTACCAATACTGACCTTATTTATCAAAAGGGTCTTTGCTGAATGGATGTTAAGACAAGATGATCATGCATTACCTGAGTGGGTCCCAAATCTCAGGAACTGTCAGTAACTGATCAAGCAGACAATGAAGATTTGAATAATTCAGTTAGTTTGTTCTAATACACATAATACAGAATTTTATACCCCAAAATGTGAAATCGCAATTTCAAGCACAGGTGGAATATTTACAAACACTAGCACATAGAAGCAATTTTCTATGACAAATGGTGAATGACAGACACCACATCACGTTTCTGAATGACAAAACTCAATACTATAAAATTGAAAAACTAAATTTTTCTGCATATTTATTTAACTTTCAGTCAAGTTGGGGGGAGGGTGTTGGAATTTGATAAGCTGATCTTAAAGTTCAAATGGAAGAGCAAAGGACTAAAAATAACCCAGAAAATTCCAAAGAACAATAAGGTAAGTAGATTTAATCCACTAGATATTAAGACTGTTATAAAATTAGCTATTTGATAACTTTTATATTGGCACAGGAGTAGTATATAGATCAACCAAATAAAAAGCCCAGAGAAAGAAGCATGTATAATAAAATCTGATCGCTGTCACACGTATCACTGGCATCAGTGGGCCGGAGGACAATAAGAAGAGCTAACAAATTAAAACATACAGCTACAGGGAGTTCCAAGATACTGAATTTTACCAGCCAGGATTTGAGGAAGAACAGGTCGAGAGAAGGGGTCAATTTTCAGATGGAGATATCTGCTGATTCTGGAGGTAGCAGCCGAGCAGCTGAGGGGATGGGGTTCAAGTGAAGCTTGTTTGCTTTGCACCAGGTCTATGCACTAGTGAGGGCAGGCCCAAGTAAACAGAGGCATGCAGAGACTACAGCTCAGCCACTGAGCATCAGAGAGCTAAACTGAAAAGCCTGACAATAC
Source organism: Loris lydekkerianus (assembly GCA_963574355.1). NCBI lineage: Eukaryota > Metazoa > Chordata > Mammalia > Primates > Lorisidae > Loris > Loris lydekkerianus. The sequence continues at coordinate 107,816 of CAUYPK010151136.1, read as the reverse complement.
CAAGGTTTGACAGGAACTTTCAGACACTGCTGGTGAGAGTGTAAACTCATACCGTTTATTTGGAAAATATGTTGTCCTTATCTATCAACTCTGAAGATATGCATTCTCTAAGTACTTGCAATACTACATGTAGGTCTATATCCACCAGAAATGTGTGTTCACACGTACCCAGATACCTGCTCGTGAATATTCATAGAAGCATTATATGTAATAGCCCCAAATTGGAAACACACCAAAAGTCTGTAAGTATATTGATAAATAGATTGTGGTATTTTCATGCAATAGAATACTCCATGACAGCATAAATGAATGAATTACACAGACTGCGTATACCTTACCAACATTGTGTTGCAAGAAGCCAGACACAAAAGAAAACACACTCTTCATTGTCCTTCATATAAAAGTTTATAATAACAAACCATCTACATCAAGGTAATAAAATGCACCACGTGATTCTCTTCATACAAAAATTAAATACAAGTTTAAACTACAGCAGGGATGCACGTTTAAGTATTAAAACTGGCTACTGGTTTGGGGGGGGGGCCACTGGCAGGCATCATTGGTGTTGGCACAGTTCTATTTGGAGGCAGGGTGGTAGAATACCCAGAGGTTTGTTTTGTCATCAATCACTGAGCTATACATTTTTGATGTGTGTACTCTTATATGTACATACACATTTTACAATTAAATAGGTAAAAAAAAAAAATAGTGGAGCAAAGATGGATGAACTTACTGTTCATTCACTACATGGTGTTGAGACAACTGAATATAATTATGGTGTGAAAATATGAAATCTTTACTTCCTGCCATGCACAAAAATCAATTGTAGGTCTGTAGGAAACCTATGAAAGGCAAAGCAAAACAATTTTTAATAGAAAATAAGGGATACATCTTCATATTCTTGGGGAAAAGACTTGTTGAACAGAAAAATATAATTAATAAAGGAAATAAGTTAATCATATTAAATTAAAACCCTTCCTTAAAATAAACCAAGTGAAAAGACAAACCACGTACTGGTTACACACACACACACACACACACACACACACACACTTAAATAAAATGGGCAGTTTCTGGAAACTGGAGAATTAAACATAATTTCCAGAATATATTTTAGATCGTGCATATTTAAAAATAAAAATGACCACTCCATAAGGCATTGATGTGAGGGGAGAAAAGAGGGGAAAGGTAACCTGCGTTATAACAACCTAACAGCTGAGAAACATGTGAAACACAGGAGGACATATTCACACAACAGAATGGTATGTTAGTTTAAATAAATAAATTACAGACATGTGTAGCAACATAAAAAAAATCTCAAAAACAATGCTGAGTGGGAGAAAACAAACTGCAAAATGAAACCATGTGAATAAAACTGACAATCATGCACAGTATTTAGAATCCAATGTTACGTATTGCTCACCGACACACACTTGACATACACACATGCAGCAAAAAAGTGAAAAAATACGAGTAGGGATGATAACTGCCAACTAGAGGTCAGTAGCTTCTTCTGGGGAGGAAGAGAAATAAATCAGGGAGGATTAACACAAGACCTTTAATTGTATCTGTTCTATTCTTTCTGGGAAAATAAAAGATTTTGAAGCAGATTTGTCAAAATTTTAAGTTCTCTGTAACGTCATACTCTCCTGTCTCACTGAAATAGTTTATAAAAACAGAAGTACACAAAGCCCACTTTCTTAGCTACTCTAAGTTTTATTCTTATATTTAGACCTCACAGTGTTGGCCCATCACAAACATGTCATGGCACCTACTGACACTGAGGGAAGCCAAAGAAAGAGCGCTTATGAATTCTAACATTCGCTTCCCTGGAGGGATATTATCATCAATCTCATTTACTTCTTCCCATGACATCTCCTTCTAAAGTCATCTCCTTCTCCTGGGGCTCAGTACCTGGAGAAGCTAATTTGAGTAACTATTTGTCTCTATGCTAGGGACACAGTGAATCTCGAAACTTCCACTGGTTGCTAAGAAATACTTGACTAAATTTGTGGGTAACCTCCAGGAAAGGTACACAAGTGTGCAACTGGTGTTTTGATTTTTAATCTCTCCCTTAATCCTTACTGTCCTCTCATTTAGATTTTTCATCCAGACTTATTTTATCCGACTGTATGTACGTATATGCAGTCACACACACAGTAACATATAATCATAAAAAGAAATTTTGATAGATTGTATTAGTACTTATTACTTCTATTTATCAAAAGATATCATGAATGGAAAAATGGCAAGCTGCAAAGTAGAAGAAGAGATGTGCAGTCTGACAAAAGGCTCCCATCCAGCAGACATATGGGCTCCAATATATCAGTCAGAAAAAGATGGATGGCCCAAAGGAAAATGGAAAGAGTTGGTAAACGGAAGATCTAAAATCCTCAATTTGAAAGTCTTACTTTACCTTTCAAAAAATATTATTTCAGTTATTATTTATACTGCTGTCACCTAGTGAAAATGACTATCACTATTTATACCTTCACCTTGGTAGAAAATTTTCCAAATCCTTTTCTTGGAAGGGATGGTGAATAACCTTACCTATAACAATTTTATATGCATAAATACTGGATTACGGTAACTACACTATCCCCCAATCTGCCTTTTTCACATGACATAATTCATCTTCAAAAAAAAAAACTGCACAGACTCCACTGTATGGTGTTTGATGTAAATTCTTTAATCCACATAAAACTTGTTCATGTATGCCTGCTTCACTATACCCTCTCCAACACTATACTCTTATGAGATGTCTGATTCAAATTCAAACGGTGATCAGGAAACTTCCTCCTAGCACAGGAAAACCAAAAAAGACAAAGAGACGCAAAAGAAGGACAGTAATGAGGAAAGAGAAAAGCCAAGGAATGAAAGGGTGGGAGAAGGAGTTTCAAAAAGGGACAGGTGCCTGAACATGAACAAAGTAATGAGGAAATGGAAAAGGGGTTAAATGTAAAAAACTTGGGCGTCTTTCAGGAATATCTTTGTTATTCAGGTCATGAACCTGAGCCAAGTGTACCAAAGGCATAATTTGATTTAAATCAATAAAGGAGGTTTGAGTCAATTCAATTAATGATCAGTGTGGTCAGCCATTTTAACTTAAGCTCTTACTTTTAACTATTAATAAGTTTCCTTCAGATCTCTCCTTTGGAGGTTGAATCTTTTCACCTCAATTTTTAGTCAGTTTTCTCCACAAAGCTGAGTGTCATCTGAAGAAAATTCCCAAAAGCTCACTCGGAACTTTTAGAGCAGAACAAAATACATGTTTCACACTTTGAAAGAAAATGTTCAAACTCTGGTTGCAGTTGAATAACTTAAAAATGGCTTCATTTTAAAATCAAGTAGAGAAGTATCCAAAGGAAATGCATATTTTAGACTATTTGTTTTAACATAGTTCAAAATCAAATGAGCAATACAGGAACTCAAAATTACCAGTGTGAGATCTCTGGCTGGTCTACTGTTACCTATCCATATTTTAAGGGCTTTTAGTTATTTCACTTCCTTCTTGAAAGGGAAGAATTTCCACTCTTTCCTCCATGCTTTCGGCTGCATTATAGCTTCTCTTGCTTTTCCTGAGTTTTTCTCTTTCCTTCTAGAAAACACTGGGAGGAGGGGATAGAAAGCTGCTCTGGAAGAGCAGAGGGTCTGGCCTTGGGTAATGTTGGCCAGAGGCCCTAATTTCTCCATTGTTGTTTTCTCATTTATAATGGTGACTCATGGGGAAATCAGTTGGTAGATTCAAAAGAGTAATGGTTTTAAAAAGTTTTGGACAGTATAAGGTGCTAAAGTATTATAAATGTCTGCTTTCTACTTTTACTTTATCAATTGAGCAACTTCTAAAAATCAGGTTTGAAGGGTAGATGTTTATGGGAACCAATGTTGGTCAAAGGAGGGCCTGGGGTAGGAAGAAATGTCTTGGTATTTTAATAAAACTATAAGATAATTCCTCATGACCTTTTAAAATATATGTATTTGTAAGTTAGAAGCTCATATTCAAAAAAGAAGTAGAGGAGAAAAAGGTCTTGGTCTTAAGAGATTCCACGAACAGCTCAGGCTAGAAGACAATAATGTGTGATCATCTTTGCATTAGTGCTCAAATAGTCACGGAGAAAAAAAAAAAACAACTCAAGACTAAAAGGAAGTGTTTGAGTACCACTGACAAACAGAAATGTGTTAGGTGGATATCTTATTGGATGCTTTGAGTTTTCAGGGGTACTGAAATAATGTACACAGGTAAGGACAACAGCAGGATACTTTCATGTTGGTTTCATGTTGGTATGTTACCACAAGGAATATACAAATCAACACAGTTCTATAACCCTGGGTATTCTAGCCACTATTTAATAACATATTATCTTTTCTTTGAGGCAGAGTCTCAGTATGTCGCCCTCGGCAGAGTGCTGTGGCGTCACAGCTCACAGCAACCTCAAACTCCCCAGCTTAAGTGATTCTCTTGCCTCAGCCTCCCAAATAGCTGGCACTACAGATATGCCCACCACAACACCTGGCTATTTTGCTTTTTTTTTGGTTGCAGTTGTCATTGTTGTTTAGCTGGCCCGGGCTGGGGTGTATGTGACCAGCGCCTTACCCACTGAGCTATGGGCGTCACCAATAATATATTATCTTTTTTGATGGAAAAAAGAAATTCATTCTCTGAACAATAAAAAAGCTGCAAACCTATATGTAAAAGCATGAGGATCAATACATAAAATTTTAGAAATATTAGAAGCAAAAGTGAAAGGAATAATCTCAAACGTTTCCCTTAGCTGCTTTTGTTTGTAATCACAATGCATTTTCCACACTTTCCCAAGATAGAAAGAAAGGCTGTCAGAATCCATTCCTAGGTTTTTCTCACAAATATATGCCAAGGGAGGGAGGCACAACAAAGTCTACTTTGGATTAAAGTTATGAATATTAGATTTCAAAAAAATGTTTCAGGAGTTCATTTCAGTTTTGTCTCACCAAAACCAGAAAAATTAGGGAAACTAGAATTCTGTAGTTCTGGATTTCCTTAATGACTTAAGAAGTTGGAAAGGCAGTGACATTCTCATATATTAGCACAACAACAACAAAAAAATAACAATGTGGCTACATCTCAATATTAAAAAATACTTTCAACAGTGTTTCCTAATAAAATGGGATGAGTAGCATTTTTCTTACTATGTTTTAAGACTACCTCCAACACTACCATCAGGGTTGCCTTCATGTCTGAGAAAAGAATACTATACAACATGATTTTTATCTTACAGAATTATAACCTAAGCTTTCAAAATATTTGCCAGTTATGACGGAGTTTGAATGAAAATCACAACTTTATTATTTTAGTCTGTAATTATTCAAAAGTAGCATAATGTATCATCACAGCAATCAAGGGAACTAGGACAAAATCTTTAGAGGTTATTAGTACCTATATACCTTGAATGGAAAGTTACTGTGGAAATTTTAATTATGACATCTGATAATCAACAGCAGGCCATTTTCTTCTAGTTAATATAATATACTTTTATATAAATATCTGGCCTCTATTAGCCATGCCAAGTAAGGAAGGACTAAATGATTTGTAATATCCACATAAGAAGCAGATTAATGTGCAGTTGTAGAACTAGCTGATGAACTGCCAAAGGAATCTATTTTCTTTTCTGTTTTGATAATTTTAAAGTGGTAAATTGATTAGCATTAGACTATTACATATATTTCTTTACATAATGTATTTATCACATATAAAATGTGTATTGATAAACACCTATCTTCTAGCTATAAGGTAAACATAATAAAATCATATATGCTTCCTTCATTTCTATATAGTTAATAAATGTAAATTTTATTTTACTAGAGAGCAGATTAAAGAGAAATGATGATCTACATAACAAAGGGTCTCCTTCCTCCATACGCTTTATTCTGACCAAAAGTCTATCTCTTTTATGAGGTCTTTAGGGCAAATATTTTTTTTTCTTTCATTTTTGCATTTCTTTAGGTCCCTGGTACCCAGTACACAGTATGTAAGTTGTCAAAGTATTTTTTTTGTCTTGACCCAACATTCAAAGAAATCAGAAATGTTATATAATAGATCTGCTTCCCAAATATACAGTAGCTTAAAATACTACATTATGGAACAACAAATGAGACAGATACAGAGATACAGATGGTTAAAATTCTATGGCAACTGCCTAACTTACATTTTGGTAACTAATTGTCATACATTTTAGCATTGTTTTAGGTACTCTATTTTCATAGGTACAGGGGCAACTGGCTGATAAACAAGACTCAACTCTCAAACAAGAGTTCTTTGGTTGACTCGAAAGCCCACATACCTGCAACCAGTAAGAGTCTGAAATGCATGAATAGGTAACTCTCAGTTCTTTATGAGAGACTAGTTCATGGAAACTTTATCAACCCTATACAGGCAGTCCCTGAGTTACAAACATCCGACTTACTCGTGCCTTCTACTTACGAATAGGGGCTATTACCAGTAATAGGTAAATGTACCCGTTCTAACTTACATACAAATTCAACATAAGAACAAACCTATACAACCTATTGTGTTTGTAACCCAGGGGCCTGTACACAAATGAAATGCTATAGAGGCCTAGATATGCATTTTAATGGAGATGTTAATATTTACAGAAAAACAAAATGTTTAAAAGGATCAAGAAGCCAGGAATTCTTGTGCACATAAAAAAATGGACAGTATTAAAAGCATTATTAATATGCCAGATCTTATATTAGTCAGCTGTTGAGGTATCTCACTTCCTTCTATTTTCTACTTTATGTCTAATACGTACTATTGGCATTAAGTCTGCAATCTCTGCCTCTAACGGGGTATCAGTAGCATCTTCTCCACTCCCCCTAAACACACACGCACGCATATGCACAATGAACTCCAGCACAAAGGCAGTTTTCTACACCCCTTAATTATCCCCTATAATCAACTCTGACTCATCATCAAGCCTTTTACCATCCTCAAAATCCACATTTACACCTGTTAAGTTTTCCTGTCTTGGGGAAGAAATCATGACTCTAAATCAGTTCTCCAGACAGGCATATTAGGCTCACTTTGTCAATTGCTCACTGCTTAGCAGAAACAAAATTACGTAACAGCCTGCAGAATTCTCTAAGAGCAGAAAGGCCGCATCACCAGGACACTTCATGGCTCCACAATGAATTGATTTAGAGACGGGCTGCAAAGTCATTCACGTTTGCCAAGAAAGGTTCTGAGTATTCTTTGGGACCCACCCATCCCACAAACAATGATTTAAACAAAATAAAACAGGGTGACTCAGTCCAACACTCTTGATTCTGTCCTGTAGGAAAAAAGGTTATAAAATTATCCAATGATTAGCCTAGGGATTTCCATGTTATTTTCATTTTTAGAACCTTTGCATTGTGTTAAAAGTATAGACAGCATCTAAATGGATCTTAACACACAAACCTGCTCAAAGTCTGACAGAGGAGCTCAGCACTCGGAGAGTACCATGTGTTTCCACAGTGTTATTTTTAATTGTTTAAAAACCCTAAAATCAACAGTCAAGAAAGCAACAAAGCCAGTTCATCCCATCCCCCACAACCTACTTCCTATCATTTACTTATAACAGGGGATCAAATGATAATCCAGTGCCTGTCCGAAGAACACTTACCTCATTGTCTGACTCCACGAGAACTTGGTCGTATTCACTAAGCGCTACTAGAAACATGATAGAGGTGACATTTTCAAAGCAGTGTATCCATTTTCTTCTCTCTGACCTTTGGCCCCCTACATCGACCATTCTGCAAGGTTAACAATACTCATATCAATAACATATAAAGAAAGATTTTTAAAAATCAATATAAATACAGAACTACTTACAAACTTAGGAAAAATATTCTCTTGAAAGACAATGGTCATCTAAGTCAACTCAATTAATACTTATGGAATATCTGCTAATTTTCTGTTACCTAACAGTCACCGTCAAGACATTCTGGGTAATAAATCATTGTAGTTATTAGAAAGTTACCAGATGTGTCCAAAAATTTTAACTTTTTGTAAAAAATATTCTTAACTCTGCTGAGAAAAATGGTATTTATTTAAATAAACACTGAAGAGGCAGATTGAGTTTTGTGTTAAGCCCTCCTAGCAAATGCTGAACTTGTTTCTTTTCCATTAAAATCAGAACAAAGGTCCTCATGTATATCTTGAGGATACTAGAAGCAACTGCACATGTGTTTTAAAGATATAAGGTCCTATATATTTCAACATAAGGAGCATGATGCTTTAACTAACTACAAACACAACCCACATTGATCCTTTACCAATAGGGTAAGTAAGCATTTTGGATTATTTTTTCCTTCCAATCCTGGTAACAGTATGGGACAGGTCCAGTCATGCCAGATAACATGGCACAATTAGCCCTGTGCTCAAATCAACTTGCTAACCAGCTGGAAGGCAAGTGCTGTATAAAACATCAAGGTGCTACAAGGGGCCTCACAGAGGCCATCATTTGAACCATTTCAAGAGTTTGTTTTTGAATATACCAATTCTGTGCTCAGTTGCTGCTCGGAAACCAACACTGACACTGATTTGAGTAATAACATGTATAAAAATATCTAGCAGCGCTTGGTACTGAAACAAAGTTTCTTCAAAGTTTTGAATCCATATCTTGACTGAAATGCACACAATGTTCACAGGAGAAAATACTCTCAGAGAATGAGAGGTTTAAAGTAGCATTCTTCCAGCATTTGTTGAAAACTGCATTTTGTTTTTGTTATCATCCTGCTGCCTGCCAGTATTAAACTTAAACTAAGAACGCAACGGTCTTCCAGTGACTGCTGCTAATTATTCAAAGGCACAGGAGAAAGATCTAGGGGTAAAACAATGCATCCAGGGAGACCTATGAACTGTGGACATCAAAAGTGGAATTCTTAGGTCTTTGGAAACATTAAAACACTGGCTCTTTCTTTATGTCAGCATGTGAATAATACACTCCATATTTATGAAATCCTCAAACCCTGTCATACTGGGCCCTAGAAGATGCTTTTGATGGTGACAGGAAGTTATACTATACTAAGTTATTACTTTTATTGTAGTGCAAAAAATGTTCTTCAAAAGCTAGTGCCGGGCAGTGCCTGTGGCTTAGTGAGTAGGACACCGGCCCCATGTACCTAGGGTGGCAGGTTCAGACTCAGCCCCGGCCAAACTGCAACAAAAAATAGTTGGGCCTTGTGGCGGGCACCTATAGGCCCAGCTACTCTGGAGGCTGAGGCAAGAGGCCTAAGTCCAAGAGCTGGAGGTTGCTATGAGCTGTGTCGCCACAGCACTCTACTGAGGGCAACAAAGTGAGACTGCCTCCACAAAAAAAAAACAAAACAAAATAAAACAAAACAAAACTAGTGCCCCAAACATGGAAAAAACAAGATGAAACAGTTCACTGTTTTCAGAATTCACCAACTGTGAAGCAATGAGACAAAAATCCCCATGAACTGCTATGTTTCTGAAAATATTCTCTATCATGGTTGTAAGAGGAAGGAAATTTGGGTGTCTCAAATTACAGATTCTCAAAATGTCATACAACTTCAAACTTGAGAAATACAGTAAGGTGGAGCATAGGAAACCCTGGGGATCATGTAACGCAACCATTTTATAAATAAAAGAACTGAGGGTTCGGTTCCTGTAGCTCAGTGAGTAGGGCGCCAGCCACGTACACGGAGGCTGGGGTGTTTAAGCCCAGCCTGGGCCTGCTAAACAACAATGACAAGTGTAACCAAAAAATAGCTGGGTTGTTGTGGCAGGTGCCTGTAGTCCCAGCTACTAGAGAGGCTGAGGCAATAGAATTTTTTAAGCCAAAGAGTTTGAAGTTGCTGTGAGCTGTGATGCCATGGCATTCTATTGAGGGTGACATAGTAAGACTCTGTCTCAAAAAAAAAAAAAAAAAAAAAAAAAGAACTGAGGAGCAGGAATTTTTCTAAAATGCCCCCCATGTTATGTTTGTGTCCAGTAAGACAGTGTACCACGGCCAGATTTGACCAGAGGTGCAGAGATTGGTTAGAATAAAATACAGTGCTCTCACAAGGAAAAGAGGGTCAGCTAAGGAGAATCACAGTGTAGGGTTACACAGTAGGGAGCTGACCTGATACTGACACATTCACCATCAACGGGATGGGCTCACCTGAGAAACTCAGCTCTCTACATTCAATATTCATCAGGCTTCATTTTTCAAAATACCACATATTTGTATTTTAACTAAAAGTACAAGTCATTGCATAATAAGAGTAAATAAAAGTACATGGGTATTGTTTATTATTTCTCATCTTAAAAAAGATGGAATGTGGGTGGCACCTGTGGCTCAAAGGAGTAGGGTACTGGCCCCTAGTGCCGGAGGTGGGGTTCAAACCCAGCCCTGGCCAGAAACTGCAAAAAAAAAAAAAAAAGAAATGTTTCTGTTAAAGTACTGTATATACTCGAGTATAAGCCGAGTTTTTTCTTTTTGGCACAAAATTTGTGCCGAAAAACCCGAACTCAGCACAAGAAACTCGGCTTATACTCGAGTGTATAGATATTATCCTGATGATGAAATAGCTGTAGTGAAAGAGGATATAACTTCATTCTATTTTGCTATATAAAGACACATACAGACTTTTCAAAATTATGTACTTCGAAAATTTTGAAGCCACTTATCTTATGAATATAAAACATCACATATTTTTATCACTACTGAAAAATTTGCATTGGTACCAGTGGACTCGGAAGAAACATCAATATGAAAAGTTTCCAACAACATATAATTTCTATTACTGACAGGGTTATAGAATCATTCATATCTTAAATTCTAAGAATATATCCATTATCCTCACATTTAAAGAGATTCCAAAAATAATTCTAATTAGGACCTGATTTTGTTCAACCACAAGCAAACTGAACTCTTAATGGTTTCTTGGTCATTTAAGTTGAAAGGAGAAACTCCAGTACATCTTTCTGCTGCTTCCTCTTTATATCATTTGTGTAACAATAATAATAATTAGTATAAAAGGTATATTGTCTTAAAGTATAAACATGATTTCGATATTTATAATTTACCAATTCTACTCAAGAAATAAAAGCTGCAAAGTGGGTTTTATGAACTCAGTTACTACCTGAAAATGACACTTTGTAAGTCAAAGGGATATTCGATGATTCCTGTGGTGGGGACTCGAACTCTAAGCACATCTTGTTGCGTAGGCAGGTAGGCAGGGTCAGCTACGCGGTCCAAGTCATTAAGATAGCTGGAGAAAGGAAGACACAATGAGAATGTCAGTGACAATCACACCAAATCTGCCTACAGAAAGAGACGGGCAAAAATTAACCCAAAAAGAGAAGTGAAGAAGAGAAAGAAAAAAACCAGAAAGTGCTACAAAAGTTTGGGGAAAAGAAAGATTAAAGTTAAGCTTCCATCATGCAGAGGAAAGTTGTCTGTCTGTGGATTACCAACACCTCATCAGGGAGATTCCCTATACCCAGGGCAGGGAGAAGAAAGAAAAGAAATAAAATTAGTTCCCACCGTCTACTTATTTAGCAGTTCCAGTTGGGAAAGCAGGAAATTAAAACAAATAGTTTTTGAGATAATAAAGTTACACATAAAGTCAGAATACTTTATTTTTTTTGGCTAGTTGGTAGAACAATATCTGTTTTTTCCTGGAATGAATTTCCTTATTCCCTTAAGAGAAGACAATAAGATACCATGCCTTGAATTCTGTCACTCGTAATTAGGTATAAGCCTAAGTCACTCATGATTAATGTGAAATCACAAGATTTTTTCTAGTTACTGCAATAATAACAGGTCAGAAAGTCAGAGTCTCAACGTTTAGTCCTCACAGCCCTAACCCTAAATTTATCTGGTTATATGATACTTTTATATCCCTTAAAAATCATTTTGTTTTGAAATAATTTTAGACTCATTAGAAGCTGCAAAAATATTACAGAGAATTCCCCTAATATTCTTCACCCAGCTTCCCCTAATGACAATATCCTACATAATCACAGTATATTATCCAAATAAGGAGACTGACATTCATACAATACTAAACTGAACTACAGATCTAATTTGAATGTTACATGCACCCATAATGTGTGTGTGTATGTGCAGCTACCCCCCAGTGTTTATGGGAGACTGATTCTAGCACCTCTCACAGACATCAAAAATGAGTAGATGCTCAAGTCCTTGATGTAAAACGAAGCAGTATTTTCATATATAATCTATGTGCATTCTCTCTAAATCATTTCCAAATTTCTTATAATACTTGGAAATGCTATTAATATATAAATAGCTGTTATCCTGCAGTGTTTAGGGAATAGTAAGAAAAAAGTGTATACATGTTCAGCATAGATGCAATTTTTTTCTGAATATTTTCAATCAGTGGTTGGTTGAATTCACGAATTTTGAACCCACAGAGATGGAGGGCCAAGTGTGTAATGAGGTGGAGGGTATCTAGTCTTATAAAACGTTATCATATGTAGGGATTCATGTCACACCACAATGAGGACCCAGAACTGTTCTATCACCACAAAGAAACTACCTGTTACCCCTGCCAGTCCTAACCCTGGCAGCCACTCATATGTTCTCTTTCAGTGTAATTTTGCTGTATCAAAAACCTTTTATTCCATGCACGTTCTGTTCTCTCAAAGTACAAAAAGTAATTCGGAATGTTGAGAATGACATCATTTGATAGAATTGATGACAACCAGGTGAAAATGACTGTTCTGAGTGGTCATGGAGCACCATGCTCCCCTTTGCCCTGGAGAGGATGGAGCAGGGACATGGTTTCAAAACACACAACTTCAAGGTGTACACAAGGTATATATAACAAAGTACCTAACTTGTGAACAAGATTAAAGAAAAGGTGGAAACATTAAGAGAATTGGAAAAAGTTAAATCTTCGATTCTTATGCCCACAAACAAGAGACAGTGAGTTCTGAGGCAACGGATATTTCCTGGCTAGCTGGCTGGATTTCCTGTGCTGAGACAATAGCTTTAGCATCATTTAAGCACTGTTCTTACCAGTAGTATGTCTATTCAAATGATACCCTTAAATTTGAAACTGAGTGTTTAAAAGAAATATTATGTTAAGTCTGAGAGTCACAGTATCATAAAATGGTAGGACTTACTCTGACTTTAACCGAAAAAATTACTGCCTCTTTGATGGTATCAATTTTTTAAAACAAAAGAGTAGCAGCCCTGAAATTCCTACTGCAAATCAACTGTGTTATATTCTAGAGACCTTATCTTGAATACATCAATTTCTTTAGCTGGAAATTAGCTGTCTACTGATTAGTAGGAGCCAGTCTGGTATCTTTAATTAGCACAGAACTGGCCTGAGGACAAAAAGATGGAGGCGAGTGGAATACTGGTGTGAAAGGCAGGAAGGAAATGCAAAAATGGCCTGTACTCGAAACTTTAGTAAATACCTTGGCATGGCCTTGAAGTCCTATGATAGAGTTATGTACTCAGGATCTTGGAATTGACCTGTATTTCAGTCTACAGATGAAGTTAGCTCATATGTACAAAATCAACTGGCTACTCCGTATAGATGGAGTTTTCTGCCTTATCAGGTCCTTGATTTAAAAAACTTGAACATGTATTTTGAAATCCACACATCACTATTTATTCAACTATTATATATAAGAACTTATGAGTATTTCAGAGAAATCAAAGAACTTTAAGTTTACACTGGCACGTTTGCTCAGAAATATGTTTCCCAACAAACCATTTCTGCTCCCATGCCATACACAGAAGTCAGAACAGGAGGTTGCTAACTCTTTTATATAAGGTGCTATGGTGTCCTATAGTAGAGGAAAATTGTGGCTTTCTGTTTCCTGAAGATGAACCAAACAGAGTACTTGTTGCCATTCCATTTTAAAACGCAGATGTGTAGTTTGCACAGGAGAATTTAAAGAATCAGCACATGAAGGGGGAAATTACCTGTCACATTGCTCAGTAGGAAGTTGGATAGTGTATCTCTGATTTAGAAGGAGGAACTAAGCTCCCTGGAAAACATGCTCAGGTAAGAGGGAATCAGGGTACACACCGGCAACTAAGTGTCAGTGGTATCTGTCCATAAATTCAGGAAGATATTAGCTGAATATCTAAACATCCATAATTGCAAGAATACCTTTCCCTCCTCATCTTTCTTTTTCTCCTTTTTAATGGGAATATAGTTCATAGAGAATACAAAAATGGGAATATAGTTCATAGAGAATACAAAAATCCCATCACAACAGCTAACTAATGCTGAGCACTTGGTGCTTGCCAGGCTCTGTTCCTTCACTGCCAGCTATCAACATGTGTCATGGCAGACACTCTACTACAGCTCTTACTTGACATTCTCTTTGCTTTGCCTCAGTTGGGTGGTGGAGAGAAAGGTTCTCCTCACTTAGGATAGTAAAACAGTTAATTAATCTAGTTTAACAAAAGAAAAAGGTTGAAGGGACCTCCATCTAGCTCTGCTAGTTGCAACATACATCAACTAGAACCAAAACAAACCCCCAAACCCCAAAACAAGGCAAACGAAAACAAAACCACCCCTACAATAACCCCCCTAACCAAACAAAAGACTATTTTCTCCTAGAGGGAAGTCTGGATGCCTCAGAAGCTGCCCAGGACTGAAGATGCATCACAGACAATTTGTGAAGCAAGAAAAACGTGTAGACAACTAAGCATTTCATTTTTCACTGCAAAGAAGGAGCCAGTGTGAAGAGTTTCTACCTTACACCCCCGAAGCCCCCCCTCCTACCCTGTCAATCTTCTCCTTATTTCGGGCTCACTGGACTCAGAGGAAGGGGATTCACAGCACTATTTGCATTTCAGGTTTGCTAAGGGAAAAAAAGTCACTCTATTCCCTTAGAAATGGAGGTATAGCATGATAAAAATAGAGCATCCTCATTTGCTAGTCATCCTCACATTTTGAGAAAAAAATAATAGAATCTTTTATCTGAATTCTACTTTCCATTGAAGCACTTCATATTCCGAAGAACAATTTTGGTGGAATATGGGGGATGGGTTCATGTCGGATTATTTCATTCATTTAACCTTTTAAAAAGAAACAGTATGGTCTAAACAAATTTATATGGCAGAGTAAATCCAGAGAGTTAATTATAGACATAATTTGTTTTGTAGAAATGATTCTGAGTGGCTGCTGAGGTCATTCGCAAGGGTGTTGCTATGGTGACAAGCACAGGTACATTTCCAAGGCAATGTATGTGTAACAAGTGTCTGGCAGTAGCTCTCTGCTGATGTCAGGGAGAGAAAGCTCCCATGGTTTAACTAAAACTTATTAAGTATATGGGTTCTAGACAAGCCATGTTTAGGGTATATTAGAAAGCAGGAGGTTTAACTGCTTAACATCTACTTATTCCAGTTCATCCATGAGGATTTAATAATGATTTTCCATTGCAATGAGACATTTGGTAATTGATAATTTGATTCAAAAAGACCCCAAAACTCAACATTCTTCCATATACTTGTCCAGTCAGCTACAGCTTTCACACTTGGTAGTCAGGGCCCAGAATTACCTTTCTCCATGGCCTAGCCAAGGGCCTGGGACACAGCAGATGCTCAACACGTGATCCAAATTAAAACTGTTTTATGGAAAAGGCTGTATTGGTCAGGGCAGGTTACAGCTTTTAGGAAAAAATATAGGTATAGGCAGGTTGTTAGCTACTCATCTTAATGTATCTACCTCTCTGGCTATTACCGGCTTACTTTATGTAATAACTAAATTCTGTATTAATATGCCTCTGATAAATTTAAAGACAACATGGAAAGGAAAGGCATTATTTGTTTAACATCATTAGTAATGTACTTTCTGCCGGTTTTTGGGTCTTGGCCACAAAATGATATAATTGTATGCCCATTTTATATTCATCAGTTTCAAGCTTTCGGGCTTAAAATTGTAATTCAGTGATGAGGAGGTAAGATCTTATCAAGACATTTGTAACACAATCCCTTTCTTTAATGAAAGACATAGGTTTTTGATGGTTTCAATGAAAAGTGAAGGGATAAGCAGACTTGTGTAGTAATATTTCAACAATTCCTTTCCTACTATGAGCAAAATGCAGAGTCATTTGGAACTCAACAACATAGTTTGACCATGACGTTATTGTAGATGCTAAGGATATGAAGATTCATTCATTGGTCATGATCCCAGCCTGGAAAGAGTTTAGCAACCTGTGGGAAGAAAATGGTTACATAAAAAAGAAAAATGGTGAAATTTATTAAGAATGGATGAACACTGCCATATTTTGGTGAGCTTTTTGAAATAGAGTCTCACTCTGTTGTCCCTGGCTAGAGTGCCATGGTATCATAGCTCAAAGCAACCTCGAATTCCTGGACTCAAGTGATCCTCCAAGTAACAGGCTAGTTTTTCTACTTTTAAATATAGATGGGGTCTGATTCTTACTTAGGCTGGTCTCCAACTCCTGAGCTTAAGGAATCCACCTGCGTTGGCCTCTCAGAGTGCTAGGATTACAGGCATGTGCCACCATGCCTGGCCAACATTTCCATATTTGAGGTATAGCAATTTTCCAGGAACTTACTGGAATAGTCTCTAATCCTTGGTGATAATCCACAAAACATCCTTCTGTAGTATGAATCAACTATATGAAAGATTTAAGGAAATCATATCTATTAGATTATACCTTGTAATAGCTAAATTCCTTATACATTTAAGGAATTATTCACAGTAATCTCTGGTTGTAGAAAAAAAATGGGATATAGGGAGGAGACAAGATGGCTGACTGAAGCCAGCTTTCCACAGAGGCTCCCGTCCAGAAGGAGAGTTAAAGGACAAAAATTTAGCAAGTAACCTGGTGGATTTGAGCTGCACTGAGAAGGTTGAAGAACACACGTCAACCCCGCTGAGGCGAGCTGCGACCACAAGGATACAAACAAAAATAGGATATAATCTACTACTTTAAATGATTAAAAATGTATGAAAGAAGCTCAACCTTCACTAAAATAATATGCCCACATCAAATTAAATATGCCATTTTCTTTCTTGAATATGCTTTATAAAAAGATTTCAATTATTCCTTAATTTTGACAATAATTTGTCAATAATAGTTTTGATTTGACCTTGAAATTTAATTTATGCTCCAATTTGACATGTAATGAAAACTTACATTTAGAAATATTTTTAAAATAAAAAAAATCCTTACCACCTCTGACAAGAAGGGTAATTGAAATCTAAGCCAAGAACAGAATAGAAATTAAAAATTCAAGCATTGTGGGCGGGGGTGGGGTGGGGGGGTTCTTTAATAGAATAAAATTTAGAGAATATGATTTGACAAGTGAAATATATCCCATTATAACTAGGGTTAGACAAATTTTATAGGCTGAGCAAGGTGGCATGCACCTGTAGTTCTAGCTATTTAGGAAGCTGAAGCAGGAGGACTGCTTGAGCCCAGGAGTTCAATAATCACACCTGTGAGTAGTCACTGCACTGTAGCCTGGGCAACAGTGAGAGACCCTGGAAAGAAAGAAAAAGAAGAGGGGAGGGGAGGGGAGAAGAGAAGAGAGAGGAAAAAAGAAAGAAAGAGAGAGAGAGAGAGACAGTTATACCAAAAGGAAACAGTATCTGCAACAGTAAGTGAAAAAAAAGACTCCTCTGACATTTGGTGTAAATCCGATCAGAAGAGAGAGAGAGAGAGAGAGAGAGAGAGAGAGAGAGAAAAGAAAGAAAGAGAGGAAGAGAAGGAAAGAAAGAAAAGAGCATCTTGGGGTATTTAACATAGCATGCTATGGGGTGTGTGTTGGGCACTCTTCATCCCGTGTAAGGGACCCCTAAGGAAAAACTGATGAAGTTAGGGGCACAGAAAATGATTCCAGATAAGCTTCCAGATTTTTAATTATTGAAAAGAAGGTTAGAAAAACTAGGGCAACTTCATTTAAAAAAAAAAAAAGAAGAAGAAGACCTCATTGTGAGAGCAAAGGCCTTTGGGGAGTTGAAAGCTAGATCATGCCATGAGATCGTATTTGCCAGTGTCAAAGGCAGTAGAGGCTAAGGAGAAATCAGAAACACAGTTTCTATACAGTGGCTCTACGACTACAAAGATCTAAAGGAAAAACGTGAAAAAATTATAAAGTGACCTTAAAAAACTGGAGAAGTAACAGTTGTGTAAAACTGCTGTCCTGTGGGGACAGTCAAGTAGAAGTTTTGGTCCCATAACCCACTCTAGTCCCTCCTTCATCCTGCAGATCCTATTGCTGACACGAGCCCCGGGGTTAGGCTGGTTACTACACAGATTACTCAGGGCACAAATACTTCCATCTCCTAAAGAGCTCGATTTGGGGGGCAAATCAAGTTTCCTTTTTTCTCTTCAATATCTGGCATTCCATGATTCGAATTCAAGGAGGCCCAACAGTTACTATAGATATTTTGTTCATAAGAAGTTATTTTTTTTCGATACTAAATTTGTTTAAAGCAAGGATCACTTGGTGGTAGCAGGTAGTTCATAATCCTGTTTATGAAAACTATTCAGGGAGGCCAAAAACTAATCCAATTCAGAAAATCAGATTTTAAAAACTAATTTAAATACCTCCTAAAAATATTTTATCACTGCATTTGGTAAGTAGTGTCAGGATCTTAGGAATGTTATATATGGAAAGTTATTCCAAATGTCTAATGCCAGACAGGAAGGGGTCAGACAACTATGTCTCCTGTCAGACAGACACCAGGGTCAGGGACAGGACTGGGCTCACAGAAATAGATTCTCAGGGGTAGTGCTCAAACAAGTAAGGTAACCTTGTAATTAAAACCAAAACCAAAACAAGAGTAGGAGGCAGAAACAAACAGGGCAGACAGAAAGGAGAGTGAAGAAAGAGGCCTTTTCAATTTGCCTATTTGAATTTAGTCATCTTTTATATATGATAACTTTCAAAGCTATTCACTAATGCTTATACAATTCTAACACATCAAGAAACACCCAAAGACTACTTTTTATTCCAGTCTATTTGTCTTGAAATGTGCTAGTAGTGCCTAAAATTCAGTTAATCGACACCTGTTTATTTGGAATCTTCTACATTGAATTCTAATGCAGTGTGTAGGACAGAAGGGGGTTGGCATACGAAGCTGGTATAAAATACGTTGAAATATATTCCTTACCCTTAGGGACATCAGGCTACCTGGGAAGCAAAGCGAGCACAGATGAATCAATTAAGAAACAATTAAGTGCCCAATTGTGAGCTGCTAACTATGAATGTAATAAGAAGGAAGAGATGATTACAAACTGTAGTCACTAGAGAATAGCGTACAAAAGAGGTAGGGGATGAGCTACACTGCATACAGAATGGGACTTGAATAGGCAGAAAAGAAGAGAGAAAAGAGATGGGAAGTTAGGAAAGTCGCAAAAGCTCCTTGTTCTTTTATTATTCATTCAACAACCTTGACAGAATGCTTACAATGAGCTAGGGACTATGCTTAGCAGTGAGAGTGAACTACAGAGAAAAGAGGACACAAAGCTTGTCTTCAAGGAGCTTGTATTCTAGCAACGAAGCCAAATGTGCTGTGACCGTAGGACAATGCAGATATCACGTGGATCCTAAGTGACTGCAGTCAAGAGTTACTCATGAGCAAAAGGCCACTGATTTAAGCAGGTCTGATGTGGTTGTGTCATCTTTACTTGGATGTTGGTTCTATAGGATCAGAACCTTGATTCTGACGAGGATGATCAGGTCTGAGAAGGTGTTCATGTCAACTTTACTCAACATGAACTAATTATTGATCAAAATTCAATTCATGAATCAGAACATCAGAGTCAGCCAATCAGTGGCCTAAGGTGGCTGGCTTGGTATGTGGAGAGTTAAAAAGGAAACATAGTCATGTTACCTGAAGACGGCAAAGTTCCTCAGCTCACACACTCAGGATGTGGGGTGTCTTCTGGTCAGGTCCATGTTCTATCAGAGCCCTTAGGAAAGCCCATCCATTCTACCTTTGCTTCAACTGACCCTTAAGTCCTATTCCATTCTCCTTAAACCGTGGCAACACAGTACTACCAGGTTCTATGATGAGGCAAAAAGCCAAGACACAGGAGACAACAATCCTCACACTTGGGGGACAGATCACGGCAATGGACATTTCTGGTCACTTAGACCATCTTCTTTAATGCCAGACACTCTTTGTGTGGGTCTTAGGAGGTAGTGCTGGGGAATACAACCTAGAGCTCTCTGCTGTTTGCTTCCTACCAAAAGTTTTATTGTACAAAGTAACATTTCCAGAGGACCCATGAAGGAACACTGATGAAGGACCATCCTTCTCTCTTAAGACTCTGAAACGTATCTCAGAGTTGAGAGATGACAGTCTTAAGCTAGCTAGGTTCTATCTAACTGGTAGAAGCAGAGTTCTGCTTGCCTTTCAATATTCATTCTTCTCTAAGTGGGGTTTGAAATTTACCTGTGTGTCTGTAAGTGTGCAGCATGTGTGACTTTCTCATTGAGTGCAAGGCAGGTATAGACAATACGTAAATGGGTGAACATGAATGTATTCCACTTAAACTTTATTTGTAAAAACAGGCAGCAGGCCAAATTTGCCAATCCCTATTCTACAGTACCCGCATCTGTAGCTGGTCATACCACCATCCTGAATAAAGGAGCTGGCAAGGCCAGTAAAGAGGCCAAACTCCTAAAAGAGGCCAAGGGCTAAAATATGAGCAACCAGAAAACTGACAGAATGAGCCTACCTTCTAAACCCATTTTGCCCTTCAGGCAGAGGGATGACTCGCAGACAGGCCAACCCCAGTCTCTTTCCCTGCTCCTTCTCTCAGTTGAAGGTTAGAAGGTAGTTAACACATCTAAGCCTTATATTTTCATCCCTAAAAGCATTCTGGAAAAGGAAATGATCAAGATCACATCTTAGAATCATCACAGTTCACTGTAGACGACATGATTTTTTTTTTTGGGGGGGGGGGATTTTTTTTTGGTTTGTTTTACTCCTGCAAAAGGTTATTAGGAGATGTGGCTGAATAGATAACAAAACAAGTAAATATGAACAGAATGAGACCCCATGTTGTTACTGTCATTCTTAAAGAAGAAGGAAACAAGATCAATGCCTTCTTCTGAGATAAAGACAGCATTTTTAGTAATTTAAACAAGTCAAGAATAATTTCCCTGTTCATTTAGTTTCCAGGTAAATTTGGGGGATTCCGGTTTCCACTTGACTTCACAGGATAATAATTTTTCAGATAAAGGTAGTCTTCCATAGTAGAATCAAAGGGCTTCAGAATTTAGGAGGAGAATTTAAAGATTACATATAACATGCCACGTCTGAGGAAAGTGAGGCTTACTTAGACAGCTGGACTATGACCTAATATTCTCATGATACGATGGTCTTATCTGTCTTCAAAAGCCTGGAGCAGGTTTAAACTTATTTTAAAATCATCAGATAAAGAGGAAGGTCGGGATGGCTACAAGAGCCAAACCAATATACTGTGAGATTAAAATGTTTGACTTATTAGTCAGCAACTTTTAGCAAGGTACTTCCTCAAAGATTTTAGCAAGGTACTTCCTGGCCCTAAATCAGGAAGATCTACTAATCTACCTCTGTGCCTTTTTTTTTTCTTGAATTTCTGATTTACTTTTTGCATTTTAAATTCAACATGGTACATAATATATGGGTGCAGGGTCATAATCAGATGTAGTTAAAAATTTGAGCATGAGTTTATAAGAAACCTCTATTACTGACTTATGCTCAAAAGCCAAGTTATTAATGCACTTTGGCCTTATGGACTTTGGATCATGTGGACATTTCAAGAAGGTGTCTGATCTACCAAACTTTCTGGAGCGGACTTCAGTAAAGTGAAATTAGAAATTATTTGGTCTCTTAGGATGAATGCAGATACAGCAGTCTTTAGCCAAACCCTGCAGCATGAGGACTTCCTCACTGTATGCCAAAGTGATTGAGATTTGTGTTCTCTCGCTAACATCGGGGAGCTTTCGGTACTGTACACAGTGAACTCATTTGACCTGATGTCTCAGTGTATTAAAGCAGGTGGTGAGCCCTGGGGGAAAAAAGTAAACCTACAGCCATCTGTTTATTGTGCTCTTTATCTAAACATATTCAGAGCCCTCAAGCTTATTTAACAATAATGGAGAAGTTGATAAAGGAATCTACAAAACTCTCCAAGATCTTAGAATGCTTTTTAATCTTTCATTAAATAGAGTTGGAAGAATTCACCAAATTAAAGCCAATTGGAAACTTATTCCATGCTGCTTATTCATTACCTGGTACTTACCATCTCCTTGTTTCTACCATCTCTGCCTGTCCTTTGAGCCATCTGATTGCTTATTATGATAGTTAATTTGGCTAATCAAAGTAGAAAAAGGACACTCAAATCATTTTTATTATGTCCTTCTTATTGGTTCCAGTAATTTGGTGGAGTGTGTGGTGGGGCAGAGAGAGGGATTAAAATAAACAGCCTTTCTAAATTATCTATGACTTAGAACATCATCTACATTAGCAGGGATAACTGATGCTCAGCTAAACATAGCTATGTTTTCTAGTAAATTCTAAGTAACTTTTCCCTCCTGACCTTATATATGTGAAACTACCTGTAGAAAACATAAAATTTGTACCTTTTATGGTGACTTATAAAACAAGTATTTGCCTATCAATTCATCTATCATCGATGTTATCTATTTAACAACTATCAATCATTGATATATATCTTCCTTCCATCCATCCATCCATCCATCCATCCATCCATCCATCCATCCTCTGTGAGGTTGTATTTTACAGTGGTCAAAAACACAGGCTCTGAAATAAACAAATTTGAGTTCAACTCCTACTTTTGTCACTTACTAATTATGTAATCTTACTCAGTCCGAGACCTAGTTTCCTCCTCTGTTAGACAGGAATACTAAGAAATATCTACTACTGTGGGTGGCTTTGAAGATTGAATGAAATAATGCATGTAAATGACAAAGCACAGAATCTAACATATACTAAAAATTCAGTGAATACCAGCTGTTATTATTGTTTTTCATAATAGAGCTTTTCACATCTCAGGCCTTCAACAGAAGCAGGAAAAAAGACTTGAATATCTTCAGCTCTGAAATGTCATAGTTCATCTATGAGATGGTATCAAAAAGAAACAGTGCTTTTACCACCGTCATTAAAATAGTGAAAAATTATCCATCTATTATATTATTTAAAACATCACTTGTGAAGGTCAAACAGACATTTGTGAGCAGTCACTGTTAGGGACTGAGGGTGGAAAAGAGATACTTTAATGAATGTGATAACAAACATGACAGATATGTATAAAGCGTTAAGGTAGATGACATAGTGACTCACTGCCATTGGTGCTGGGCAGTTTTCACAGAAGGTGACTTGTGAGTTGAATCTTAAAGGATGAATAAGGGATCTTCAGATAGAAAAGAAGATATTTACAAGCATACTCTGTTCTCAGTATGCTTGGTAACTGGCTTGCACTGAATCTCACAACCAGCAGGGTTCTGGAGAGAACAGGGACTATGCTGTGACTTTTAAGCAGATGTGTGTGGCAGGTCCTGAGTCTCACACTCTAGAGATTAGACATCTTTGCACCCCCTAAATCTAAACTGAAGACCTGCCACCAGAGACAGTCAGCACTCAGAGACGTTGGTCCTAAGTTTAGAAAGAATTTTGTAAGGTGGTGATATTGAATAAGAAATGAGGTTTGGAATATCAGTGATGTATGTTTTATTTTAAAGACAGAAACAACAACATGGAAACCCCGTATGAATATAAGGAGGAAAGACAAAATACTGAAAACACACCAGGGGAAGGTGCACACAAAGTCAGGAAAAGAGGAAATACCTGTCTCCAACATAGAGAAAGGAATCACTTTGAGTTATTTTGTGAAAATGAGTTCAATACTGGGAATTCGTGATGTTCAGTACACAGGACCTGCATCTTTGCCAGTGCTGCCTCTGCAGTTCATGGAGCATCTGCTCCGACTACACTGGAGAGATGGGTGGAACACAGTAGTAAATCAATGACTCCATAATGCCACAGGTCCCAAAAGTAAAGTGCCCAGGACTAACATAGGGAAGAATAAAGTGACTCTCATACTCAGGCCTCCTGACACAGTGGGAGGGAGGCGAGGCAGCCAGGCTGCTGGGCACTCATCCAGAGTACTAAACATTCCTGGAAGAGACCAGAAATATGGGGTCAGGTAACTCTGGTCCCTACATACAACTCCTTACATACAGGGAAGAATAAAATGGTTCTATTTCCCTTAAAGTAAACAGAGTATTCTAGGGAAAAGAAGGAAATAAGCCAGCAAACAAACCTCCGTAGGTTTCACTTAGCTATAGTGACCAAATGTCTCTGCGTATCCTGGAGATTCCCAGGTTGAACCTGTTGTGTCACTAAAATTATTATTAGCAAACCCTTCCTTCTCAGCACATCCTGGTTTGGATGATAAATTATACAATTACCATGTATTCAGTCCATGCAATAAATTGCAGATTTTAAACAAAAGATTGAAACAAACACTTTTCCAATCAGAAACCAAACAGCACCACTAAAGAGAAAATCTGCTTTACAGAAGAATGCCAATGAAAGATCAATAAATTAAAAGTAGTAAATCATTCTTTTACAAATCTAATCTTAATGGGATTATTAAATGAGGTAAGAATTATTAATCAGAATAAACGCATTAGGTGAAGAATCAAAGGGGAACTGGACTTAGTGACAAAGGAACATGGCAAGAAGAAAAATACAACTTTATAATGAGGGGTTCCACTACCCTAATACTGCTGCATATCTTAACTTCAACAACTACGGGCAAGCCAGTATATAAAATCACCTCTAACGTGTTCTAGGTATGACATGTAACTTGAATCTGACATAAAGAATTTAAATGTAATTTCTAGTTTACAGTAAATCCATGAGATATGGTAACAAGCTAAATCATAGTATACGGAGCAATCAGGCAAATCTAGGCCAATCTCTTGAAGATGCCAGTGAAATGCAAAATGGGTCTCTGCTAGATTAGAAGAGCCTTAAGGGACATTACAAACAGATGCAATGCCTAGTCCTAGAATTAACCACCTCTAAAGGACATTTTGAAAGAATTTGGGAAATCTGAGTATGAGTTGCATATAAAGTGCAAAAAAGAATGAATTATTAATGGTAGGTATACTATTGTATTATTTCCTATGTAGGAAAATGTCCTATTTTTTTTTTTAAAGGCATGTACTGAGATGGCAAAGTATATAAGGACATATTACTATAATTCACTTTATTACTTCAGCCTAAAATATGGTTTAAAAAGAATTAGGGGTGTGTGCGGGCGGTGTGTGCCTGTGGCTCAAAGGAGTAGGGTGCCGGCCCCCTATGCCGGAGATGGCGGGTTCAAACCCAGCCCTGGCCAAAAACTGCAAAAAAAAAAAAAAAAAAAAAAAGAAAAAAGAATTAGGGGTGTGTGTGTATACATACATAATATGTACATACACCCACTTATTTATAATTTAGAAAATAAATTTCTCCTCATCCCCACAAGGGGAAAGCAGAAATCATTAAAGAATGATTGCCCGAAGGGTGTGGATCAGCCTGTGCCATTGCCCGTCTTGATCTGGCTCTACCATATGGGACGCACCCACAAAGCAGGTATGTTTCTATGGTAGATTCAGCCTGTAATGACAGAATTCTAAGATGATGCTTTCCCCCAAGATCATAGCACTGACAGGGGCTGGAGAAATTGTCCAGATTGGAAAACAAGAAGGTCTGGCAGCATCCAGCTCTTGTGCTAACTGCTGGGAATGTGGCTAGAAATCTATGGACCTAGACTAGAAGAGAATGCCATCAAAGATGTGATGAGATTTTGTCCCAAGAATGCACCTACAGTTGCAGATACAGGTGTCTCCTGTACAAAGAGGAATCGTTCTAAGGCTCTATCACAGGAGCAGGAGGCAAACCGTGAGGGGGAAGCCTAACCTGGGCAGCCACATATTTCAACTATTAGCTACAGGTGCTCTGACTCCCAGTGGCAGGTCTCTTCATAGTGAGAAGAGTTGACAGGTAAAGAACTGAACAGATAGGGAAGAGATTAAGGGTTAAAATAAAATTGAAAAGATAGGGGTTAGAAGGAAAATGGTGACAGGTGGAGAATATATTAGTAAAATGTAACTTCATAATGAAGGATCATTTGGTAAAGGCCAGGGGAAGACATCACAGTAGCAAAGTAAGAAGTAGAAAGGATTAAAAAAGAGCCACAGATTCCAAGATGAGGGTGCAGGGGTAACACGCAGACAGGAGAAGACATGGTGAGCACAAGCAGGGGCTGCCAGCTAAGACACAGCAGCACCATGGGGAGGCAGGGGGAATCTGAAATGTCAAAGGGAGCAGGAAGGAAAAGAAAGACAGCTGGTCAGCGGTGGAGGGGGCAGAACTTGCAACAGACCAGAGCTGGATGCATCTTTTCCATCTCTGTATTCTCAGAAACTCACATGGTGGGAGCCCAGGAGGAGAAAGGAACAAAGGGAGGAAGGAGAGAGGCAGGAGAATGGGTGGAAGGCACAACAGCCTAGAGAGCAACGTGAAGGTGTGAAAGAAGGAAAAAAGAAGAAAAGGAATGTGAAAAGCACACATTTCAGAGGCACACAGGGAGTTAAGGTTAGTTAACTCCATGAGCCCACTACATCACATTCCACAAGTGTGCACTTCAAATTTACCATAGGAATACAGGAGATACTTTGACCAGGCAACATTTCTGTGGCTGATGTGAGTCGTAACTTATACAATGTCCCAAAGCAGGGTAAAACGTGATAACCTGATTGGAAAAACAGTTGCATAGCTGTTGGATCTTTCATGCACTACTAAGTGATGCCAATCAGCCTACTGGGCTCCCTATTTTCCCCAAGGGCCTGCTCTCATGCAGTGGGCCACTTTATCATAAAGTGAGGCTGCTGAATACTTTCCACCCATTCTTCTGTTGCCCAGACCCCAAACAAGAGGCAAATACTGGATTAGTATAATTAACGTAGACAGAAATCTGGCTAAATACTACAAAAACAACCTCCATTATGCAGGCGCCTGATTATCTAGATTGCTGACTACATTGATTACATTAATCCAATGATTGCCAAATCTTTTCTTCACTTTCTGTTGGATGAGATTTAATCTAGAGAATTAACACATCTCCCTAGGATGCAAATTTTTCCCAGGACACATGAGTTTGACTGACAGCTTACAAAGTAATTCTGGAATGCATGCAAAATTAGACTCCTGACACAATTTTCATGCAAAGGAAAACCTATCCATTAATATATAATAGCGGCTCTCAGAAAGCAGTCAAGGTTGTGGGTCTGAAAGCTGGAGAGTAGGAAGTCTGATGTTTTAGGAAGCTATAATCAAACATTTTTGTTTACAGTTTCTAATATGTGTAGGTGTTTTCTAGCACATGAATAAGATCAGAATTTGTTTCAAAAATTATTATTACAAGATTTCAAGTGTGTGAGAATCACTAGTTTGCATGTGTCTGAGAATCACTAGTTTGCAATTTGAGGGAGGAGACAGGTTGGTGAAATCACATTCCCAGGTTCTTCAGTTTGTTTTTCAAACAGAAAACAGCAAAGAAATAGTCTCCCTAATTCATGATACCTTGATGCATGATACTGCCTGATACATGATTCAGTCCCTTATCATCTATCTAGACTTTCGAGGTTGGCACAAGTCTAATATCTATACTTCCTTACTTTGATACTATATACACAGCACAGGCTGCAGAAATTTATGATAATTGAAGAGGACATCCGCATGAAAGCACAGAGAAAGCTCCAGAGGGTTTCCTGGATAGATACTCACTATTTGGTGGAGTCAGATAACTGATACTCTCGTCGTCTGTCATAGCATTCCTGGATTCCAGGATCATTCCATAAACTCTTTATTGCATCTACATATGGATTCTCAAAAGCAGACACCTTCTCCACATCAACTTCTCGAACTAATTGCGCGTGAGCCTGTTTAAATTTTTAAAAAAAGGTGGCAATTTTAATACCTTTTCAATTACTTTCCAAATGCTTTGCACATTAGGTTGTATACAATTCAGGCAATATCTTCCTTCATATAACAGTTTCCTAACTAGTTTATAACAAAGTAACACTTCATATTTTCTGTTTTTCTTAGAGAAAACAGTCTCAAATCTTTCCCTCTAGAGTAGCAATTTTCAACCCGTGTGCCATGGCTGAATGGTGTGCTGTGAGAGGATCTTTGATATGCTGTGAAAATTTTTAAAGATCATATTTTTAAAAGAAGTTCAAAGCACAGTAAGTATATTCTTATTTTCATTCTTTTTTTAAATCAACATAATTTAAGTGTGCCACAGAAAGTTTAACTATAGGTTCAAGTGTGCTGTGAAATAAAATAGGCTGAAAAATAACTGCTCTGGAGTAAATGCTGAAGCTACTTAAAGTTGATTAGATAGAGGGAAATGGCATGGTCAGCTCTCCCATCAGAACAATGAGAATGTTATGCTACACGTCACACGGTTTTTGGGTAATTAGCATAATCCTAAAACAATTTTATTAAGGGAAAAAAGGCAAAATAATTATCCCTGTATGTTTATAGTTTACTACAATCAGACATATAATATACCCAGCTCACGGGTATTATATGTCTTAGCAGAAACTAAATCAGAATCAGCCACTAATAAGCATTAGTTTCTACAGTTTACTTTTAGGCTAGAGTATGAAACCACTAGAAGAATATTTAACACTGATAATTTAATTTGGACAAGTAGCCCTCTACTCCCACACAAATCCCCAAACTAGGTATTTATTTTATATTTGCCTTATCTACATTATCAGATTGAGAACTGTATTTAATTTTTTAACAATGAAAAGATCTTTATTGTCTTCATTATACTACATTTAGCAGGAAAGAGATAAAGAGATTTAAACATTTTTTCCAACAGGATTGACATAAAAATATTT
Organism: Loris lydekkerianus; assembly: GCA_963574355.1. Lineage (NCBI taxonomy): Eukaryota > Metazoa > Chordata > Mammalia > Primates > Lorisidae > Loris > Loris lydekkerianus. The sequence goes on along the minus strand of CAUYPK010151136.1, from coordinate 78,897 downwards.
TTTAGTCAACTCTCAAATTAGCTAGAATACAGCACTAACAATCCCAATAGAATGTTTCATGGAACATAATATACACACAAATTATATATACATATAAACCTGCAAATAAACATAAATGACTATTACCTTGGAAATTGGAGACAGATGGCTGATAATTATTGTAATAGTCCTGATTTTGTGCAGAAATATGAACTTTGTATCAAGGTTAGTGAATGGCTATCATGATGACATCATGACCAAATTATTCATTTCATAGAGTATTAAGGAGATAGAATTTTAACAAATCGAATCCATGTCAGACCCTGTCTGGCACCCACTCTTTACCTTTCTTCTCTCCTGTAAGTGGGAAGGACCCCATGTCAATAGACTGATCTTGACCTAAGGGTACAACAAGCTCAACACACAGAGACTGAAGCAATCACCTTTCTGGTTAGTTCTGCTTTGATGGTGACAATCAGCTCTGGTGACTGCAAAGCCCTACCTTTACCCTGAACCCTGATTTTGGAAATGAATTCTGTACTGAGTCCCTGTCTAGAGAATGTGCCTTGCCATCCCACCAGGGACCTCATCTGCCTGAAATCCTCCTCCTGAACCCACAGTCCAGGTAGGGCTCAACCTTTGAAAACAGAACATCACTGGCTCCTCCAGGAATCCCGAACGCTACTCTAGGCTGCTCAGCAGCACCTATCACCCTAGTCAAGCTTCTGGGATTCCCTGGGGCCATTCTGGACCTGTCTGCTCTGCCTGCCCATAGCAGACAGGCATCCCTTCATCTCTCTGCCCAACCTGAGCAGGTGTCTCCTGTCCTGCTTCAACCCTTCCCTTTGGCCCTTGCTTACCGAATATGAACAAATTATGTTATTGTGTCCTGAGATAGGACAATGATCATCCTTGATAAAATCCTAAATTCAATTCCCCTGGCCATATCTCTACAATCCTAAATTTGATTCCCATGCCCACATCTCTATTACAAAGTTTTCTTTTTTTTTTTTGTAACTTCCTTAAAGAACTTTCGTTCAGAGGCTGTATCATATGCCATCTCTTGAAGGAGTTTCTTTCCTGTCACTTTTCTCCTCTCTCTTAAAAAAAAAAAAAAAAAAAGTGTGGCTCGGCCCCTGTATCTCAAGCAGCTAGGGCGCCAGTTACATACACTAAAGCTGGTGGGTTCAAATCCAACCCGGGCCTGCCGAACAACAATGACAAGTACAACCAAAAAACAGCCAGGCGTTGTGGCAGGTGCCTGTAGTCCCAGCTACTTGGGAGGTCGAGGCAAGAGAATCGCTTAAGCCCAAGAGTTTGAGGTTGCTGTGAGCTGTGCATCACGGCACTCTATCCAGGATGACATAGTGAGACTCTGTCTCAAAAAAAAAAAAAAAAAAAAGTGATCTTTGTGTTCTTTGAATCGTGGAAATTCTACATTTTGCCTTATGTTAATAATTATGACTTACCTTATCCTTCTTCTAACTATATAAAGATAGAAAGGGTTGTGGCTGACCAGCTCTAATTTCTTTTGGACCCAAGCGAGAATACAACAAATAACTTGTTTAATCTAATTGCACAGATAAGATACCAAGACTAGTCAAAGACAGCTTCTGAAGAAACTCTCCCATCAATTACCTACTCTCATAGGACTACACAATCCTTAAGCAATAAACAACACTTACTTTGGCAGTGTGCATGTATTTGTATAATATTTGTTAGTTCAGTAAAATTTCCATGAGTTAACCACCTAAGAGACTGTAACAAATGGGTCAGCATAAGAAGGTGGTCAACATAAGAAACCAGGCCTATCGTACTGATAAGTACATGTGGTGCAGGTCCAGTCCATGAAAATTAGGTCAACTTAAGGAGGTAGTCAACTATGGAGGTTCCACTGTATATTCCTCCCCAATCACAGTAGTAAGTGCCAAGACATACTGAGGGCCTAGCCAAGTGACAGATGCTCCCTCCATAAATATTTTTTGAAGGGAAGAACAGAATTTGAACAAAGCTGGAAACCAGAACATCTAACTTCTAGTTCAGATTTACCCATAACACTAGTCAAAACATTCAGGAAAACTACTTATCTCTTTATAACTTCATTTTCCCTGCCCATAAATAAGATATGGTAGGTGAACCAAATCACCTAAGGTCTCCTCTAGCCATAAACTGTACAACTGTAAATACATAATAAATTCATCTACAATGCACAGGGCATCAAGGAGTTAGGACACTGTCCCTTTAGGAGAATAGGGTATCGTTCAGAGAGAGTAGGTCTTACCATTTTAAAACCACACCTGACAGTACAGGGCAAAACATGTACATGAACAAAGCTACATGTGAATGGACCAAGTATAGCTTAGTATATGGACTGAGGTGAAATGAGGTGTCAGGGAGAAGGTAAGATTTAGTTGGTAGGTTAAGACAAAGAGGCACAACACCAACAAGGAGGAAGATCAGCATGGACAAAGCCTCTGGGGATAAAGTCAACATGGCATTGTCTTTTAATTGTGAAACAGTCTTATAAGGATGCTTCATGTTGACGCTTAATTCAAATTAACATCTACAGTGACAGCTATAAAAACTATCTCTGTGATGAACCGGTAACTCCTAACTTCTCCATCATCTAAGAAACAATCTTGCCCTCAAAAACAGACACCATTTTGCTTTGGTCCAGGTCAGAATTTCTAAATCACTTTTACTGCTTCCTAAGCTTCGTTGTTTAATTCCAACCTTGTTGTCTTGGAAAATGACATTCAGATATATATCAACCATAATTTGCATTTATATAAAAGCTTTCATCTGAGGTTCCCTTAAGTTATTTAAAAGTATGATGGCATTTTACAAAATACACACAGAGTTTCAAAATTGTCAATATAAATGTCCCCAATGAAAACAAAGTCCTCTCAATTTTCTTCTAAAAAATGTTCTGTATGTGGAAAGGATATTTTTCAGTGAGAGTAGGAAGATACATTAGATCCTTTTTTCTATTTGTCCAATGTCAAATAGTAAGGAAAATTACAAGTAATTATGCTAAATGAAACCATTATTAACGAAAAAAAGATTATGATGAAAAGGACAGAAGTCACTTCCAATATTAAAATAAACAAGTCAATTAACAACTGGCCACCCTGTTTACTTTGAACATTGTGTGCTAAAAAGCAAAACAGGTATGAGTTAATGAATTATATAAACAAAATGTACAATAAAATTCTATTTCATTTTATGTTACCACTGAGTATACTGTGTGGAAATGTTTAATGATGAATGCTGGCATTCATAATTCTTAGTAAGCTGGTGGCAAGCATAGAGAGAACATTGTGAGAACTAAGTAGTTACTCTCAGGAACTCTGGCAGAATTCTAGGGAAAGACCACATGGAAACTACAAGATGTGCCAATGTGGTAATGTCTTGTTTTCATGACTCCATGGTCATAAAGTTCAGGTAAATCTTAGACGTGTTGGTATTTCCACGGTTGCTTGTACAAAGGGGAAGATGAACTGAGGTCCTACCACAGTGGGTCTCACCCTATCCACAGAACGCCAAATTGTCAGATGAAATGAAAAAAGATGTCAGTCACTTTGGAAAGATTTTCAAAATCTCATTAGCAACTGGAAATGGCTTTAGACAGGAATGTCACAGCGATTCTGTTTCCTATGCTCCCGAAGTAGAAAACCAAATGGTAACGTCCACATTTGCTGAAACTCTCAGACACAAACACACAGCTCCTTAGGCCTGCTTGTGGGAAAGATGCCCAAGCCAGAGGACCTCTGAATCAGAAAAATCCCTGTCAGAGTCTCTTTCAATTCTGAACCAAGCCTCACATCCTTCTGCTTGCATTTTTTCTTAGTGCTTATTTCCATTTTGGTATTTGACTATGAAGAAAAACCTTAATTCCTAAATAAACTGTAAAAAAAAAAAAAAATCCTAACTTTTTAAACTTTCTTCTGTTTGAAGGAAGTACAGAGTAAAATGAAGGCCACTGAAACAAGACAGCTTGTGTTATAGTCCCACCTCCACCCGGTAGCAGCTGAGTGCGTGACCTTGTGCAAACTATTTAGCATCCTGAACCTTTGCTTCCTAATTACCACTCCCTCGATCTATTAAATGGGGTTAATAATAGAACTTATTTTACAGGGCTAACTTACAGAATGCCTATAAAATACTTAAAGGCAAAGCCTGACACTTGAAGCTACTAGTTACTCAAAAAGCAAAGAAAAAATAGGACACGAAATATAAACCATGGGACGAATACTAACTAGGTTCTGTAACCTTGGCCAAGTCACCCAAGGCTTACTTTGCTCAAATGTGAAATAACATTCTGGAGGCCCTCACTGGATGAATATTGGATCTCTGAGTTCCTTAAATATGCAAACACCTCTTAGCATAAAATTTCCAGCGAAAAACTTTGATACAAACTAGATTCACCAGCCTGCTTTTGCCTTTTCTGACCTTCCTTCAGGTGCATTATACTCAAGGCAAAAGTTGTTGCTGTATCTTTTTTTTGGAGCATTACTACATAAATGACAAAGAACAGCCAAGTCACACTGAGCTGCTGCTGGCTGGGTTCATGTTGTGAGTGACTCATTCCCACAGAACAACCTCTCCACACTTATGATTCAACTCGTGGCTCAGCAAAACTACAAATTACTATATGACACTGCCTTTTGAAGTCCTTCATGAAGATTACAGCCCTCATGTGTAGAATTCTACAGTGGTAAGGACCTATAGATTTTTCTTTGCTAAGCTCCCACATCCCTCTTAACCTTGGGTAACAGATGGAGACCACTGAATCTCTCACTGAATAATTTTGGGAACTATAGTAGTGAAGAGGAAGACTTGCACAATAACCTGAGACCAAACCAGGTTTCAATCATAACTCATGTCTTGGGGTAAGTCATTCAAACTTCTGAACTTCCGCTTTGCCACCTATAAGATGAGGATAACCATTCATTATGGGGTTGTTAGGAAAATTAAGAGATCTTAGTAAAATACCTAGTTACAAGCATTACTATGAAATCTTGTGGGCTTGCTAAGTCACACTAGCTGGAGTGCATTGGCATCATCGTAGCTTACTACAACCTCAAAATCATGGGTTCAAGTGATCCTCCTGCTTCAGCCTCCTGAGTAGCTAGGATTACAGGCACATGTCACCACAGCTGGCTAATCTTTCTATTTATAGTAGAGAATAGGGCTCATTCTTGCTCAGGCTGGTCTTGAACTCCTGGGCTCAAGGGATCCTCCCTTCTCAGCTTCCCACAGGGCAAGGATTACAAGCATGAGCCATTGTACCCATCCTACTCCGTCAAATTGTTATCTCCTATGAGTTAGGCAATAAACGAGACACTGATAAAGTATAGAATTAATGTTAAATAAAATGTTCCAGATAACAACATATTAGTTAAGAAAGTTTATTAAACTGCCACATATTCTTTTACTAAGACTTTACCAAATGATTTATTAACTCATTGTTAAATTTGCTTTCTATCATTAGATTTTTTTTTTTTAATCTCCCTTATGGTATTCACCAGGGCAATCAATAACTATAAGGCATATTGACTTTCCCAAAAAATATTTGCTAGAAATACATTTCTCCTTTTTGTTTGGCTTTGCTACAGGGTATATTTGCTTGTTCTAACATCAAGTGGATTCCTTCTTGGGTGGAGGAAATACTCCTTTATTGTTTAAAATATTTTTATTCTTTTCAAGTAATTCAATCTTTCACGGACTGACCACTATAATTTTCTGTGTAAATGTTCTTTTATTTAGTTGTCATTCTTTTATTTGCTTGTCATTTTTCTTTTTCTTGTTTTTCTGTCATGTCATAATTATCAGTATCAATGACACTGTAAGTCAAATTCTGATCCACCCTAGAGTAACATGTTCTAAAGAGTGAGTTGATTGATATAATTGCATGATTCCATTACTAAGAATCTTACCTTCAGGTCTGTAAAATCTTAGGGTACAATATAATAATAAAATTTTATATCCTTTGAAGGGTTACTTATCTTCATGATTCTGATAATATCATAGTATAGGTGTGTATATATATTATACACGTCCATTACATGAATACTACCCAAAAAAAAGTTAATTTTCAGAGTTTATACAAAGAAAAAATTAAATGGACAGATACTTTTAAAAACAAACATATTCATTAAAAATAAATCTTTACGGCTACTTTCAAAGAATATTTGAGGAATATTAGTTAATTGAAATTTTAGTAATTATTTAACTAATAGATTCTAAAGTCAAAATAAGATAAACATGAAAAATGTTTATAAAAAGTCAAACATCTGCGTTGTAGAACTCAGAAATTTTGATAGGTGATGGTGCTAGGAATTCATAAGCTTAGAGTTAGAGATATTATTACATTTTCCAAATTCATTTGCCCATAGGTTTTTTTTTCCTTCCAGATCTGTTGATGAGACTGGTGTTCTAATGGATCATGCTTTGAAAACATTGACTAGAGACTAAGACCCCCAGCAACAAAACTGGGGGTTGCTTTTACCTAACAATAAAACTCATTGATTGATTCTCACCCCCTCTGGCATGAAAGGTAAATGCCTGCTTTATGGATCTACATCATCTTCATTTATGAGATCACATACTGTATGTGGTTCATTTCCTGACATTACATCTCAGACAAACCGAATCATTTTAGTCCTCTGTGATGTCTGTGTTCCTACAATCTTATTAAGCAGAGGAGTATATATTGCTGCTGGTTTGGAATTTTATTTTGTTTGACAACAGAAAAAACAGATGAAGCAGATTCTCCTGTTCAGCTTGGTAGCCTGAAAAAGAACACACTCTCTAACAACTAACAAAGGGAGGCCCAAATGCTTCTGAGAATTCCAGAGTCCCGTACAGGAAATAGCACCTTTCTGGAATATTCCACGTGAAATCTGACCACTGCATTTTCAGACATTTGAGAAATTGTGTTTGGAAAAATTGAAAGTGAAAGGCTTGAGAATCTTGAGAAGAAAAAAGGAGCCTCTGGGATACGTTGTTTAAGGGACCTTTTAACTCAGAGAGTGAGAAACTGTTCCGTTAATAAAAATATAAAAAGAAACAACAGCAGTGGAACCCCTTTGTTCTATGAAAAAGAGTAATGAAACATATAGAATCCAAGTAGGAAAAAGAAGGAAAAAAGGGGACACACATCTTATGAAGCATGCATTTTTTTGTAAATATCTTTAGTAAGTTATAATGTGTAATTTGTTGCTTTATTTTTTTTTTATTTGTCACTTTAAATTAGGATTCATGTTTTAGAAATTTTATATATAAGAAACAATTGTAAAAAATTGAATGACTTGAGAAAATGGTTACATATAAAAAAGGCTACTAAAATAGTTAATGTTATTTATCTTTAAATTATTTATTATATTTATTTAAATTTTTTTTTTTTTTTTTAAGAGACAGAGTTTCACTTTATAGCCCTCGGTAGAGTGCCATGGCATCTCGGCTCACAGCAACCTCCAGCTCTTGGGCTTAGGCAATTCTCTTGCCTCAGCCTCCCGAGTAGCTGGGACTATAGGTGCCCACCACAACACCCAGCTATTTTTTGTTGTTGTTGTTGCAGTTTGGCCAGGGCTGGGTTCGAACCCGCCACCCTTGGGTATATAGGACCCATGCCCTAACTGAGCCATAGGCGCCGCCCTCAAATATTTATTTATTGATCAGCAGATCAGTTTTGTTACATTGGTCTTATGCAAAGAGATGCATATATTTTTAAAAATATTATTTTCAAATATAACGTTCTTCCTAAAAATTAAAACATTTATATATCAATTTAGATTGAAGTAAAGAAAAGGAGCAAAACTTCTTTACTTGGTACCTTCGTGTACTTTATTCAGGTTCAAGTTTTTTGCAATATAGACATATTATATATTTTAACTATTTAATACAATTGCCTGAAATATTCTTAAAAACTGCATTAATAATTTTAGGCTAATAAACTTGAAACTGTTAGCATTTTCAGTTGGACACTTTTTGTAGATCTTAATATATATAATTCAGAAATACTCTTTCTGTGGAGCCTCAGGTACTTGGGAAGCTCAGACCCCATTTCCACAAAATATAGAAAAATTGATAGGGTAGAGTGGCACATGCATGTAGTTCAAGTTACTTGGGAGGCTGAGGCAGGAGGATCACCCTGCCCAGGAGTGTGAGTCTGCAGTAAGCTAAAATAGCATTGTCACTGCACTCTAGCCTGGGTAACAGTGAGATGCTGTCTCTTTAAAAAAATTTTTTTTTCAGTTTTAAATTTTGTGTTAAACATGCATTTTCGGCTTTTTTTAAAAAAGCTTGTTAGAGTTGGAAAAAATTGCTGCAAAATAAAAGCATCATCAAACAATAAAACAAATAAATTTACACTAAACAATAAATGTTAAAATTACTGAAGCCAATGCCTGCTTGCTGTCATGGTAAGAGAGCCTGAGCCTTGACTTTCCACACGTTTCATGTACACATTTCAGTTAGACTCCGCTAACTGACAGTATGGTCTTAGTGGACCTGGTGGCCTACAGGCTAGACCCACACCCACATTACGCCCTGCTGATACAAGTAGACAATAAAGGCAGCAGCACCACATGCTCCTCTACCACCTGTATGAGGCAGGAGGTTGGCTGTGCCCAGCCACTCTTATCCAAACCTACTCCATCTTAGCAGGAATGATTACGTGCTATCTTTGAAAAGGGAGTGCAGTTACACATCTGGGAGGGATATGGAAAAGAGCTGGAACATGCTTTGGTTTAACAAAGTGAGAAATCTGTTTGATTGTACAGGCATAATCTGGAAATACAAAGTGAAATTCTATCAAATACATCCTGGCTTATTTTAATGAAGCTATTAATAAGAATGCTTCATTAAAAACTGAAAAACTGGGACAAATGCTAAACTGGTGGGGTGCTGAGACAACAGGTGCACACGGCCAAGTATCTCACAAACTGGGACTTACGATCAATCTGTGCCTGGGAAGACTTGGGCTGGGGGAATGAAGAAGTCTTTAGAAGTGAGGTGATGGTAGATCCATCGAGCTACTTCCACGTAGCAATGACTCAGCAAGGCCCGGCCTGAAATTGCCTCTACCTAGATAACAGCCAACGTGGTACCATGCCATTGGCCCAACCCTGTCCCGTACCTCATCCCCTGCCTTCTTTCCCTGCCCCTTCCCCACGCTCTATATAAGCAGCTGCTTGACTCAATAAGGTTGAGTTTCTGCTTTAAAAAAAAAAAAAAAAAGAAGTGAGGTGATCGTTTACATAACCACTTGGTATAGCACAATTTTTTAAAGGGGTCAATATCTAAAACTGAGAGCTTTTAAAAAACAATACAAACCAAAAAAGAATAATAATAATAATAATAAGAAAAAATCCTAATAGATGTCCTACTTCTCTTGATAAACTGGAAGACCCAACAACACTGCATCTGTATTGCAAGAAGACAAGAGGCTGTGGTAGGCTACTAACTGCTCCTCACTATTGCCAAAAATAATGAGAAACTACATGTTTTTTATGTAAGTGAAAATTTCTACATCCAAAATGCAAAAACTATGCTGTGTCAACAAATATAACCTGAGCAATTTTTAATTACCTGTCTGGCCCTGAAATATTTTTAGTTTGCATCCCATCCCCATGCCCAACTCTCTGGTGTTCTTTGTATTAGGGAGCCTTAGATAGTCTCCCTAGGAACTAAAATTATGTTGACTCTGACTACCATTGGTGCGCAAGTTTTCAACTTCTTGGCTAGGATCTCCTGATGCTTTCCCTTTACTTGTAACTTATCCCCTAAATGCTTGTGGTAAGCGTCACAATATACTCCAGTATTATCAAGAGAACAGAGGGATGCATTAGACACCAAACAGCATCACATGGTTTCGGTTGCTTGGCGTGGTCATATGGAGAGTAGATAAGGGCTTGTGGCTTTAGAGTCTCATCACACTACCATTTATTTGCTTTGGGAGTAATTTCCCAAGCTTCAACTTCCTTATCCCTCAGGTGATGTACTGTTGTAAAACTAAATGTAATACTATACATAAAACAGCACAGTAATGAGCACATACCAAGGCTTAATAAATAGAAGCAATCCTTAGTACTTCAGGTATAATCCAAGGGATGATGGTCACCTAACCCTTTCTTGCACATCCCCCTTTTGGGGATCTGTTCCATAAATCATGAAATAATTTCTATGGTTGTTAACAACATGCTATACCACTATCTGTTTTACACTGTAAGGAAATGCTGTTTTAAATTCTCGAGTATGGCCTATGTAATTATAGTGACCACTGGTTACTATAATTTTACAGTTCTGTTTTTCAACTAGAAGCATGTTGACTTTAAGTGACATATAAAAGATTATTTCTCTGCATTAACCCCCCCCCCATCTCATTATGCTGCATTCATCTCAAAGTTGAGTTTTCAAAATATACAAAGATCACAACCATACCTAAACCTCTTATAAGGCACCCAAATAACACCCAGTAACTGACCAGTACTGTACAGAGGAAGCAGTCCTGCCCAGGAAGCGAGGAGGCCTGGCTGGGCCTCTGGTATGATCCAGGACTATCTCTTAGGCTTTATTCAACATTATACATTCACATGCACTCTTCCCCCTGCTTTGAATTCTGATGAGTTTCCAGGGAAAAGGCAAAATGATTGGTGGTATAGCACTGGTCATGAAATCAAACCAAATCCATCTTTAAATAACTCAAAAGGACTTAGCAACTTACATTGCATTTTTAGGAAGATAAAAATGCGTGTTGCCTCTTTTATGTGTTCTTAGCTATATATCTATTTTTAAAAAGCTTTCATATAATCTCTAAATTTAGTTCCTACTTCCTTTTTACTCTGTCATCTGAGCTACAGTCAGTGTCTGATAACATTCTGATCTTCACTCCAAGGAACCTATATAGAAACTGCCTCTCAGAAGGAAGATAACCTCTCGCTAACCTCATCTGAGTTTCCAAACGAGGAGCAACGTACCAGAGATCCCTTCTTTCCCTTCCCCAGTTTCCACGGGCACCACTTACGCGCATTTTAAGTACATTAAAATTACCTTTACTTGGTAGTAGGAATTACTAATCTTTTTAGATCATCGACATATTTTATTAACCCAATCTCTTACTAAGAAAATATTAGAAAGGGGGCTGGGAGGAGGGACTGGGCTGTGGTAAACCCTTACTTAGGGGGCACAAGTAGGGGTATACGGCACACCCCCTGGGTGAAGGGCTCACCACAACCTGGACTTTACCTAACAAATGAAAACAATGTAACCTAATCATCTGTATCCTCATATTTATCTGGAAAGAAAGGGAAAAGGGGGCAGAGGGAAGAGGAGGGAAAGGGACAGGGAAGAAAAAAAAAATATTAAAGGAAGGACTTCATCTCTTTTAACCTAAGCAGAAGACTGAGGGGAGAGAAGTCAAAAAGAAGGGGGCACTGAAGAGGGAACTGGTCTGGTGGTGATATGAGGTTAAAGATAATTCAGCACATCTAGACGGGAATTTCTGAATTCTTTATACCTGGGTTAATTACCATTCTGTAAAAACGCTCTTCTCTTTCATTTCCCATTCATTAATATCAGACTTAAGATGGATGAATTATATAGAGACATGAAAATGTTTTGGTATACAGGGAAAACATCAAGCAGTATTTTCAAAATTTCAAGCAGAAACAATGTGAGTATGTAGCAGTAAACACAGCACAGGAGCACTAACTTATAGATCTGGTGAAGATAGAACGGGCAGTGGGCCTCAGACTTCCCCAAATCCTACCCATCCTCCTGTTTAAGACTTTCCCAGTCATTCTCACCTTCTCAGGCCATTTGAAGTCTTCATAACACCTTTGTGGGGCACCAAGCTATATAGTGCTGAGCACTGCTATTTAACGGCTTCCTGTTTGCACACAGAGAATTTTCAACAATGCTGTGAATGACTTTAGGCCAAGGACTAATAGTTCTTGTAGCCTGACACAAGGGTAGTGGCTAGATGGATAAATATTTCTACAATGGAACTGAATTATCTTCCCTTCTTATGTATTTGCCCAGAAATTGTGATCCAACAAGAGTGAAGAGAGGACACAGTGACCAGTACCGTACAGAGGAAGCGAGGAGGCCTGGCTGGGCCTCTGCTATGATCCAAGACTAGTCTCTTAACCGTTCTCTGTCAGGGGCTGCCTTCTGTAACTGGGATATCAGGCCAAAGGGCCTTGTCCTTATGATTACTGGGATATCAGGCCAAAGGGCCTTGTCCTTATGATTACACATTCAAACATAGCTAGGGTAAAACAAAAGCATCTAACCAGTGCGCGGCCTGAGCACTGGCCCTGGACTCTCCTTAACATGCCTCACGTCAACCTGTTAGGTGCTGGAGCACAAAGGATGGCCTGTGGTAGGACCAGAGCTGCTGGGATCACTCGAGGAACCTGGGGCAGCAGCTATAATATTATAATTTTTTTAAAAAAATATTTTAACAGTAGTGTAGTGTTATCAAAGGTAGCACCTTATGGTCATACACGTGTTAATTTTATTTAAAAGTTATTATTCTTATCTGAAGGTAAAATTGCTTACAGAGCTGAAAATAAAAAGAAAATTGAAATTCTCACTAACTCTATCAATAATGTATCTTTTTTATTCTTTTCCTTCTTATCCTTCCAACTCCACATTTTTTGAGGTGGCTAGTCTATAATTCCTGGCTTCTCCACAATAGCATTAGTTCACCTTGCAATGAGGATCCCAAACTGTGCTCTGTCCCTTGCTTTCCTCAGTAAATAAAGCAGAAAGGCCAAGAACATTTTGAACTATTATCTTGGTTTCACAGATGAGAAAAGTGTTATTTTTTTGTTCACAAAGCAGCAAGAACTAGAACCTGAGGCGTCTCTGGATACAGCTGCAGCTCCGTGGGCCACCAGCAGGCTTGGGGAGCCCAAGAGAATAAACCAGGGAACTGTAGGAAGGGCTGGTGTATAGCCCCTGGACTCACAGAGGTTCACCCACCAGCACTTACAACAAATGCAAACCTTTAGGCCTCTGGCAGATCCACTGAGTGGGGATCTCCAGTTTAACAAGATCCTCAGATGATCCATGTGCACATTAAAGTTCAAAAAGTGCTGATCAATGCTTCTCAAATTTGGTTGAACATTAGGATCACCTGGGGAGCTCAAAAAACGACTTAACATTTAAGCCCCATCCTTGGAAATTATGATTTAACTGGTCCGGGACGTGGCCAAGGTTTTTTAACACTCCCCAGGTGGTCTACACTGGTCGGACCTTCATCTCAGAAGAGAGCTGTGCATAACCACCCACAGGGTACACAAAGAAACTAGCAAAACCTATGTGTTTAATAGGAAAATGAATAAGATATACAGTTTTGTCATATTTAACACATAGAGTAAGGATGGTACCCTGACCTGTCTTGTGGCTGTTTGTGGTGTCTAGGAGTTTTGAGGGAAAGGCAGCAGGTTCCTGAGAATCCTTACGGATCATGTCTCCCTAGTTAGGTAATTTACAGATTCTGAAACCTTCAATAGTAGAATCTTGACAATGGTTTATAATGAGAAGGGGAATAATCATAAAAACACTTTGAGCCAAGAGAAGTTCCTTGGTTATATGATACAAACCACTTACAAGAACTGAATAATTTAAAGATATCATAAAGAACACATTTTTCTTTTAAAAAATGGCACATGTTCCAAATATACTTTTTTGTTTGTTTGTTTGGTCATGACAGGGGGCTGAAAAAGCAACCTATCTGGCAGAGACTTTTCTAAAAGTAAACATATTTAATCTTTCCCTTCAAGGCCAAACAGCATTTTAACAATGAACGAGAAAGGAATTGCTAGGAAACTTGTGCAACAGAAAAAGCATTTTGAAATAGATATTGAGAAACGTTTCCATTGTGATGTGATTTTGTTGTTAAAACCATTGTTAAGGTGTTATTCTATAAAAGAAAACCCTGCAAATGCATAAACTTTAAAACTTTGGGGGAAAAAACCTTTTAAAGAAAGCATTTCAGTGGATTTTTAACCTATTTATTAAACATGAATAACTCAAAATCTTTCAATTAGTTTGAAAGAATAGTTAACATCCATGGGCATTTACTAGCAATATTTCAATTAAAAACCTCTGCATAACTACGTGAATAGGAATGAAAATGAGTACACCATTTAATAAGCATAGCCAATGATGTAGTTCCTTCCATTTATAACTACTTATCTTCCGTGATGTATTTTTATTTATCAAATGTTAAAAATAAGCACTAGCTTAAAGTGAACTTATAACCAGACTACTGAATTAGTTACAAAGAATTCATCAATTAAAAAGATAAAATGTTTTATATCATAAAGAACTCAATTTTATCAAGCATAATTTTAATAAAAGCCAAAAATAATTTTTATTGATGGAGTGCATGTTAAAAAAGCGTGTCAAACCATTTTCTGCTTAAGAGTCTACACTGGGTATTCAGTTGTACCACTCCAAAATTGGAAATCCGTAGTGAGGAGAGAGGAAGTTCACACTGTATACTGTCAACAGTGATTACCAGTTGGGTTAGTGGTGAAGAAGGGGTGGTCGAAAAAAATCAGAAATTCTGTGCCCTAGAGAGTGAGGTATAAAGAACTGTCTGGGACTCGGCTGCAGATTTGTTTAAAGATCAAGCACGAAGTTTTAATTGCTTAGTGGCAGGTATACACTTCAGCAACTCAAAGAACCTGGAGAAAGATTTTGACTCATGTTTTTATTCTCCTAACATTTCTCCCATACTATGGTTTTCACATGGTGGGTGCTCAATAGATGCTACTGACAAAAACCAATTATATTTTGGTAAAAACCTGTACCATATCGGCAATGTATTAGGAGGATCCATTTCCCCTGATGAAACATAAAATCACCATTCATATCATTGATAATGTATTCTGATATAATATCTTTGATGGCCAGCCACTAGGAAGTGGAAAAATTATTAATTGGTACCACTGTATTATAAAAAGCTTCTTTTAAATATAGTACAGTGGAAAACTACTAGACAGCGTTCTGAGCACCAGAAGACACCCACTTTCAACGTGTTAGAATTAAATCTGTTTCATACTCTTATGTATTAATAATCAGCTTTATTGCTAGAATCGTTAAAACATCTAGATCTTAACATTATTATGTTTGCAAAAATGTCTGTATGATATAATGGAAACTGGTATATAGAGATTACATCTGGTCTACCTGGTCACAGAAATACTGTTCTTGCTTTTGTGAATTTCTTACCCTTAAAAGCAAACCTTTGAGGAAATGGATGAGCTGCAGGCAGTAAGTATTCATGAACACTTTTATGTATCTATATACATTCCCTTCCATTTCCTAAGAGTGTCAGGGTCTCATGTGACCTAAACTAGATATATGTAATTGCCCTAGCCAGCTCCCTCTCAGAGTGCATTAACTAGCAGAAGAACCCTCCGCTGGCTCAGTGTCACGTGCTCCTCTCACCTGAGGTGCCTCTGCTCCGGGTAACTCTGAGGATATTGCACATGTAGGTCAAAGGCATCCTTTGGAGAGATTAAACGGACCCCACACCCCAGGCAGCCTTTAGAGCACTTTTTTTTCTTTTTTTTTTTGTTTTAAACTTTTTGGTTCTTCCAATGCTTTTCTATTTTTCAATATGGGGCACAAAAATCTGATAGAAAATTCAACCCAAAAATTAACAGACGAAATCTTATGCTTCTTAATATTCTCCATGCTGTACCCATCACATATAACTGTTCTCCTACTCATTTTACTGAAAGTATCTTTTGCTACCTGATTTTTGATACATAATGGAGAGGGGCTGGAAACGAATATAGTGAATCCAGAGTAAGCTTCATCTACCCCTATACCTCACTGTCCCTAAAATCCAGGTAACAAAACTCTCACTTCAATTATTCCGAAGTGATCTGATCGAACATTATGGTACAGACTAGATTGCCAGCTCAGTGGAGCTACATGTATCATGGTGAGGTGCTACACTATGGGGTGGGAAGAAATTGATGCGGTACACCTGGAAGAGGATGCAGGTGGGAGAGCCTAAGATCTTATCTGAGAAACCAACGCCTCTCTAAAGGTAATATTAAAATGTGTATTCAGGCTTGGTGCAGTGGTTCACTCCTATAATCCAAGCACTTTGGGAGGCTGAGGCAGGAGGATCACTAGAAGCAAGAAGTTCAAGACCAGCCTGACCAACACAGTGAGACCCCATTTCTACAAACTATAGAAAAATTGACAGAGGGTGGTGATGCCTATAGTTCTAGTACTTGGGAGGCTAAGGTAGGAAGACTGCTTGAGTACAGAATTTGAGGTTGCAGTGAGCTATGATGATGCCACTATACTCTAACCTAGGCAATAAAGTGAGACCCTATCTAAAAAAAGAAAAAAAATGTGTGCTTAGAAAAGCACCAAAGAAACCCCTAAAAACATGATCTAGGGAGTACTCGTCTAGGATAACAAATATATCCTTTGTCCCCTTCTTGTTAAGATTAAACTTGAAAGAGGATACCTAGGAAAAGTAAGATCTAAGAGAACAGAGGTCTTCTCAAGGAGACCCCAAGCATATACTTGAGAGGTCCTCCTCACGGTGACTCAGCTCTTAGGAATTCATAGAAACTTAACTTCCTGGGATCTAGAAACTAACACTTGCATCTGCTTCTGTAAAAGCCCACGGTTCTGTAAAAGCTGAAGCCAGCTTCTCCAGCTTGATTCAAATTGACCAATGAGAAAGGGACCCGTGGGCCTGAACTTTTTGACTGGGGATAAAAAGGAGAAGACTGAGGCAGTTGGGGAGTGTGGCCATTTTGAATTCTTCTGTGTCATCGCTCCTCTGGCTGAAATAAAGCCCTTCCTCTTTTAAAAATGGTGGGTGTTCATTCTCTCCATCGGGCCTCGTCTTCCTGCAACAAACTGAATGTGTATTCCTCAGGTTTACAGACTATTCTTCCTTTAACTTTATTCCCCACATCTCTTATGGGTTATTATATATGAAATACTTTATTCTATTTAATATCGACCTAAGCACCTACTTTGTGCACAGCACTGTAACAGGCATGGTAGGAGGTACAAAGGTGCAAACAGGAAGACAATTATGAAAACAAACAACAAAAGGAAATAACTTGAAAAAGAACATGAACAAAGAAGTTTCAATTAAAAGGTATCCCCAGAATGTACATACCAGGGATACAGGCAAATCCTTTCGGGATGAAGTGTGTGCAGGTCGACATAATCACTTAAAAGTCCTCAGTGCCCCAAAGGAAGAAGCCAGGTGAGCACTGCCACATTGTATGGTTGTCACGTTATTTACTGCACAAGGCCCTAAGCCAAGAGAGTAGAAACTACACTCCTGGCTGCAGGCTGCTGGCCAGACATTGACCCGTGTCCACTCCCAGGACAGACTTTTCTATTTGATACAAAGGCAATACCCAGACTGAATGCAGGCCTGCAGGGAAGGCGTCATGAAGACGTCTCTTCTCTGACTCCACGTAGTATTTATGGCATTAAATGCTGCAGTGTGCTGTTCTTGCTTTATTTTTTAAAGTATCATCACCTAGCTAGATGTTCCCTAAAGGGTAGTCGCATCTCTTTGCCTTGTGCAGTTCAAGTCTGTGAGGGGACTTTGAATGTCTATATTCCAGGTACCTGACTGGCTCAGAAGTACAAAGTAAACAACTGGAGGACTGGCACTCAGCCACTTTAGGTTAATGACAACTCCCCAGGGAGTGTGGGAAAAACTTCTCAATGCTTTCCAGGGTTATCTGGTTCATACTCTGCCTTTGGCCATGTATTCTTGGAAAGTTAAAATGTACATTTTATCCTAGGCTTAAAGTTCAGTTTCCACTTCCTCAGAGGCTCATGCTTAAGATAATTTGGGAATTGGGAGTTTTTCCTGTAAAATATCTTTCATATGACATAATAATGGCTTTGCGGAGTAAGGAAGCAAGCAAAGTCCATTTCCTCTCTGGAAGGGGAGTTTGGTCATACACATGCCTACTTTTAATGCTGTATTCTATTGCTAAGCAGGCAGTTTGTTCAATAAAACAAGCTGCAAATGTTTTTTGTAAAATCCTACAGTTGCCACCCTTTTCTTTTGTACAAATACATGCTACACAAGAAGCTGATCCAATAGTTAAAGTATGAGAGACTTGGCTGTTCTGGAAAAAATATTTTCTTCTAACAGCTAGGCAAAGACAGTGTCCAAAATTCCTAGAGTCTGATAAAATTAAAACCACATGGAAAATGGTATTGAGGGTTTTTTTTTTTTAAACATAGAGAAAAATATTTTAAAATATGAAATAATACATTTTGAACTTAGGTTATTAGGTACCAATAAGTATTATCAGTTTTTGAAAATCAATGTCAAAATTTCATATAAATAATAATAATAGTTACACAATAATGACAATGCCACACTATAACTTTACCTTTGTACCTGCTGAAAGAAAGCAGAGTTTGAGACTCTAGTTTTAGCTCTTAACTGTATGGCAGGTGAGTTTTAGAAGAAAGCTCAGTTATACTAGTTAGCACTTCTTCATCTTTGCTCTCTTATAGTTTACAAATCAGTCAGAGGAAACACTGGCTATTGAGAGGTTAATTATGACACAGAATACAAACTTAAATCAAAGTGACATTTTAAAATTTGTCCAAAATGGCTCAGTGCCTGTAGCTCAGCGGTTAGGGCACCAGTCACATACACCAGAGCTGGCAGGTTCTAACCCAGCCTGGGGTCTCCAAACAACAATGACAACTGCCAACAACAACACCAAAAAAATAGCCGGGGGCTATGGTGGGCACCTGTAGTCCCAGCAACTTGGGAGGCTGAGGCAAGAGAATTGCTTGAGCCCAAGAGTTGGAGGTTGCTGCGAGCTGTGATGCCACAGGATGCCACAGGACAACAGCTTGAGACTCTGTCTCAAAAAAAAAAAACAAAAACAAAAGACCTTTAAGATTTCATCAAGAGTCTGTTTTAATAGTAAAATGGGGTGGCCATTCAAGTATTGCCTTATTTCAGACAATCTTTCATTAGCTTGTATGAGACTAACCTAACTAAAGTAGGGCTGATATGATTACTTCCGCTTTCTGTAAATCATTACACCTCTCCCCTTTATCTAAAGACTATGAGTTACCAAGTACCCTAAGTCCTGGGCTGAGTACACTAAAGAGAGAAGGGTAAGGAATAAGACACTTCCAATTTACAGCCTTCATACTCAGACCCAACCTCTGCTTTGGATTTCTCATTTGATTTGATTTTAAATACAAGCTTTCTCCAAAAGGCTACATTTCACTTCCTAATATGTGTTGCCCTATGGTACTGAAATCCTCCTGGGACTGCACATATGCCGCCGCACACTTAGGTGATACCTGCCCTGAAGCCCCCCTTGTGCCAGCCCAAGTGGGGAGCCATGAACTTGGAGAACCAGAAGCAGGGAAGGCATACAGTTTTGATACCTAAAGTTCACTCTACTTTGCTTGGAGAAAACATCTCAGTGGATTTGGGTGTGGAGAAAATTTTCTACTTAAAAATAACTACCTTACTCTATAGTGGGCTAAAAACTTTTAAGTGGGTTTAGTGCTGGGAAAAAAAATACATAAGAACTATTTATTTAATTAGAACATCAACCCCAAAGTGCCTTCTCTAGTATTTTAGCATTCATGTACCCAAATTACAATGACAGAGAACTGGCTTTTTTGACACTTGGGAGATTTCTGAGATGGCTAAGTTCAACTTTTGACTGTTTTATTTTTTTCACAGGCAACTGGATAGTATAACCTTTCCAAATGACTCAGTGATTCACCTTTAATTCATTTTTCCTCTCTGGAAACCTGGACATTTTTCTCTGCAAAATGCTCAAAAAAAAGCATTTGTTTTTTAAGGAAAATGTTAAAGCTGTTCCTCTCCCATTCAGGATGCATAGTGTACTCAGAAAAAGGCTGACTGAATAATGATTGTTTTAAAGACATAGTCTGGTGATAGAAAAGAATTCGTGTACATCTATATGGAATATTATCTCCTTCAAAAAAGAACGAATATTATTAGTATGCAGAAAGACACAAGTTTTATCTCTGTTCTCATTTTTAAATTAGATGTTTGGTGCAGATGTGTGCATTGGATTGTTTTATAACATGTGTTATGCATAGTCTTATGTCTGTATCAAAATCTTTTAAAACAAACCAACAAAAACATGAACAGGTGAATTATCAGCCTTCCACTACTGGTTTTACAGTCTAGGTCATGACAATGTGATAGTCTTGAGGGGAGGGGTGAGGAGGAGACAATCTGGGTACGGACCTTGAGTTGGCAGAGGCAGTTTGTTGATTCTTTGTGCCCGGAGTCACAATTCATGCTCTTTCTTTTCCTTGAGGGAGAGCAGTGGAGGGAAGTGAAAAGGAGGCAGAGAGCAAAGCAGGGAGAGAAAGAGGTGCCCTCCTGAGCACCACAGGAGGAGTAAGTACAAAGTGTACTTTGGGGAGAGGGCCATGGGGAA
Organism: Loris lydekkerianus; assembly: GCA_963574355.1. NCBI lineage: Eukaryota > Metazoa > Chordata > Mammalia > Primates > Lorisidae > Loris > Loris lydekkerianus. The sequence continues at coordinate 58,429 of CAUYPK010151136.1, read as the reverse complement.
AGGCACAGCACTGGTTCTACCAGTGGCTGCTGAGCCCATGCTGCTGTACACAGGTCCCGGACATTACGCCTCATGCATTCATGGCTTTAAAAAACTCAGCCCTGGCCAGGCATGGTGGTACATGCCTATAATCCTGGCATTCTGGGAGGCTGAGGTGGGTGGATTGCTTGAGCTCAGGGGTTCGAGACAAGCCTATGTAAAGAGTGAGACCCTGTATATACTAGAAAAAAATAGAAAAACCAGCTGGGCGTGGTGATGCACACCTGTAGTCCCACCTACTTGAGAGACTGAAGCAAGAGGATCCCCTGAACCTAAGAGTTTGAGGTTGCCATGAGCTATGATGATGCTGTGAGCCACAATGCTGCCTTAGCTCTCTACCCAGGATGACAGAGTGAGACTCTGTCTCCCAAAAAAAAAAAAAAAAAAAAAAAAAACTCAGCCCCACCAAATTGGACAGAAGCACACAGGAATACACAAAGAATTATCAATAATATTTTTTGCACACACACCCCCAAGAGAGTTTATGCTAACCTATAAGGAAGAAAGGAAAAAAAAAAAACTGTACAGAAAACAAAACCTTTCTTAACTGCTTTGTGGTAAGAGGCTGGCATTAAAAATAGACATTGGAAACATTTAAATAAAAAAATTATCCAGCATCTCACACTGGAATCAAATTTTGAGCTAAAATTTCCTGCAAGGGCAAATGGGAAGAAAAAAACCCCAAACTCTCAGAGTATATTTAAAACAGCATGGCCACAGATAAATGATTGGCAAATGGAACAATCATCATTCTGCAATTTTCACCCAATAAATTGGACAAAATCACTGCTATTTGGTATAAATGTTCCTTTCAGGTGTATTTCTCAGAGTAGGCATTATATTTTATTCTAACGTTCTTTTCTCCTCTCTTTCAACTTAGTTGCATCTTAGAATTTTTATATAAAAGGGATCTACAATAATCATTATTTTTTATTTGTTTTAGATTTCTCAAGAGTCATGCCCAAATACTGTAAGTAATTAAACACATAAACAAAATGAGTAAGTGAAACAAATATGTAAATTATGCCATCTTTAAAAGACACAGTTTGACAATGGTGAAAGTTCTCTTGACATCCAACCTTCATTATACAAGAAACTAACTAGGCACCAACCTTACTATCAAGAGTTAAATTTTATTTTTAAGAACAAGGAGAAACTGAGTCATTAATAAGTTCTTAGCAGGAATGCTCAGTGGTTTCTATTCTGTGTTTTCAAGTTCGGAGTTCCCCTACTGCCCAAAAAACGTGGCTTTAGTTTTGGGTATCAGGAAGCTTTGTATGATGTATGCCAAATTATTAAAAATGATAACAACCTTTTTATTCCTCTGTAGGTGTATAGCTTAGAAGTCATTTAATAACTATGGGGACTGAAGTTTAGTTTTTAATAAATCAAATCCCTCTAGGGGGAGTTGTCTGCATGAGATACTACATGAAATTCCACTCCTTGACTGTCTTTCCCCTTACAGAGAGCTATCACCAGGGCTGTAACATCCTCAGTCCCTATTTTGGCTTTCCACAGTTCTAACCCTAGCTGTTCTGAGGGAAGAACGGTAGTATCTTCTGCTAGCCTTGTACTGGGATGGGAGCGACAACCTGGACTTCAGAGCTCTAAGCATAGTGGGGACAGTTGAAATGAAACTATCAAATGAGTTCCCTCTTTATGGCCTGATAAATCCTGACAGTACAGTGTCAGCAGAAGGGTACAGACTTCACAAGCCACATTCCTTGGCTCAGAAAATGAATCCAGTTTTCATCAAAACCAGTTTAGTCACGCCATCGGGCAGAATGTAAAAACAACCCCAATTAATATTTAGGGATGGAAAACAACTCTGGTTTAGAGAAAAGAGATTTTCTTAATTCTGATTTCTATTTGCTATGTGTTAGAGATGCTTCTCTGAGAAACAGAGAAGTCAAGAAATAAATGTCATTGTGCTCACGGTACACTTTCCAAGGCCGGGGATGCTGAAATGTTCCCCCGTTTCCCCATGTTGCTGATGCCTGAGCCTTGGAATTCTCTTAACTTTGGCAGGACAGCCCCTCTGTGGCATCAGAGAGAAACCTTAAGGCATGTGGCCCACTCCAAGCTGAGATGGGTTTTGGAATCCGGGGAGACTGTGATGAGTATATGCATCTTTTGTAATGCTCCGATGAGTATGTGTAACTTCTGCTAGGCTCCTAGAACTCCAGATGTAATCTCAGTGCAAAGATATCCATTATTAGAGGCGCCACAGTGACCCACAGCAATGCTGGTAAAAAGGCTGCCTAACTAGATCCCCATGTCCTCCATCCCTACCGAATGGGCTCAAATGACAGATCTTAAAGCCTGAGGTCAAAACTTGTATTAGGAATACCTGCAGATAGAAAGATACAGAAATAAGGGATGTGTAATCTCATGTATGTTTTTCTTTGTTATTGCTTTTTAAATAATACACTTAGAAAGACTTAAAAACTGGATCTTAGAAAGGTTATATATGACCATCTAAAATCAATCTAACCTATCCTTGGACATTACTGTGGCACTGAAACAAAGCATATAACCATTTCCTTGCTCCTCCTGCTGGCCTGTTACCCTCTCTCTCAAAGGAGATGAGGGAATAAGCCACGCCAAGCATCTGGGCAAAGACAGTTCCAGGCAGACAGGCGGGAGGGAGGCCCTGTTCAGAGACAGAGGGGCAGGCTGGGGCTGAGTGAGCCAGAGAACGTTAGGGTGAGTGGTGCAACCCTCGCAGAGCTGGCCTAGTTTTACTGGGAGGTCAAGGGCTAGTAAAATAATTCCTTTATTCCTTTCATAGGGCCTACCAAAGTGATTCCCAAATAAGTAGGGTGATGATTCTGTTGTTTATGGACGGTACCAGCTGTCAGTTCTGCTCTAGATAACAATTAGCAAAGGGGCTTTGAGCAGAGGCATGGGTGGGGAGGATGCTGACCTCTAGGATAGAGTAATGTGGTCCCTTTGCCCTATGAAGTCAGTGGAAACTGACCTCAGGTAAGCTACTTATTCTGAAATTGGTTTTGTAGGTGGAAATAAAATGAAATCTATAGGGAGCCTAAAGGTCTGTTTAGAAATGTAATGAACATATAAACATGGGGATGAATTTCCAGGCCACTGTGTAAGTTCTTTGGGGCACAATTTAAACAGCCATTTCTGGGCATGTTTTTCTGCATGGGATCATGCTACGACTTCTTCATCAGACTAAGTCACCTAAAACCTTTAAAACTCTCAGCCTACATTCACAGCTCTCCTCCTCTCAGGGCCCTTAGCTAAGGGCCTAGATAAATCTGTGCCCTTGCGTTTGGTTTTGTTATCATATCAGAATTTCCTTATAACTCAGAAAATTTTGTTCAGACTATACCCCACCATTCTGACAGAATCCAACGGGTGCCAAATTATTTTCCTGCATTCTGCCAAGGAGACAGTAAGAAACACATCTCCCAGGTTTGGCCTCAATTCCTTTCAGGATAAGCTCAGAAAGACTCCAGGGTTTGGGGTTCCTACAATATAAAAGAGAACACCAATCTCAGGTTGTCAGATGGCCTGTTTCCCAGAAAGTCATGTGCACTTAATGGCTCCCTTAAGCCTTCACCTCTAAAACAACAATCCCACCCCTGGGCAAGAAGACAAGGCCAAAGCAATGTGAAAGAGGTAATGAAAGGGGCTACCTGTTCTCCTTCTCAACCTCCCCAATAATGCTATGCCCTTCCTTCCCCCATTAGAATCACAGCTAAGAAAAAGAAAGATATACGGGCTGATTCAATTTTATATTATTTTCTCCGGTGACATGTGTGTTTTAACCTGAGACAAATGCATAGGAATAAAATCAATCATCAGAATAAATTCTAATCAAAAATTCCAGGCTTCAATCAGCTGCTGAGTGTAAGATGAATTCATAATATTCTGAAAACTCACAAAATTACAGGAAGAAATAAAAAATGGAAGAAGGGAATTAGAATTTCAATATACCATCTGCTATCTGTGTGCCCTTGGGTGAGTAATTTAACATCTCTGAATATCCCTATTTTTAATGTATAAAATAAAATTAGTAATCTTTTTAAAAACTATTTTATCTACCTCATTATGAAACTATGGGGATTAAAAGCTATATATGAAAGCATTTCTAAACTACAAAGCACTACCCTAACACAAAATTACTTTTTATTTTTAGCATTTTAAGACTGTGATTGGTTGGAAATATAACTCAAAGAACTAGGGATTTTTAAAACAAGCCATTTTTTGAGGAATTCTTCGCTCCATTTTTTATGAGAAAATCTAACATGATATTGCCATTTCTCTCTTTACTAGTAATGTCTATTGTTTTTTTCTTGGAATAAACCAGTGTCAGAAGCAATTGTTGATCCTAAGTTGGAGCTGAGCCTTACTTCTTTAAAAAAAAACTCTTGATGTTGAATTCCATAGGTACATTATTTCATTAGAAACTTAAGGTGGAACAACGGAAATTACTTACAATCTTTCTGAGATCAAGAAAAAAATGTAGGTTAAATTGGTAAGTACTCGCTGAACACATCAGAAACTCTAACCACCAACTTTGTGAATATTATTATTACTTTTCTTTTTTTGAGACAGAGTCTCACTCCAGGCTAGAGTGCCATAGCATCAGCCTAGCTCACAGCAACCTCAAACTCCTGAGTAGCTGGAACTTCAGGTGCCTGCCACAACATCTGCTATTTTTTCTATGTTTAATACAGATGGTGTCTCACTCTGGTTCAGGCTGGTCTTGAACTCCTCAGCTCAAGCAATCCTTCTACCTCAGTCTCCCAGAGTGCTAGGATTATAGGTGTGAGCCACCACGCCTGGCCTGGATATTATTTTTAAAAGTAGGTTTTCAACCTGGGCAATATAGCAAGACCCCATCTCCGCAAAGGGTGCCAGCCCCATATACTGTAGGTGGTGGGTTCAAACCCGGCTCCAGCCAAAAACTGCAAAAAGAAAAAAAAAATAAATAAATAAATAATTAGTTGGGCATGTTGGTGTCCACCTATACTGCCAGCTACTAGGGAATCTAGGGCAAGAAGAACTCCTGAGCCCAGTAGTTTGAGGAAATAGTGAGCTATGATTGGGCTACTGCACTGTAGCTTAGATGAAAGAGACAGACCCTGTCTCTTAAAAAATTTTTTTAAATTAAAAAAAAGTTTGATGTGAGCAGGATTATAGCCTCAGATGAACCCCCAGAGTTACTTTAAGGGACACAAATTCAAGTTCACTACATAATGTGGACTTGTACCCATCTTTCTCTCAGTCTCATAGCCATCTCTTTATAATTAGAAAGATGACCTCCTTGTCCAGAAATACTAAAAGAAGCAAAGACATTTATTGTAAAACTTTATATGCTATAAACAATTTGCAATGGATGAAGAGTGACTGGTATGAGAAGTAATCATTTTGCTTGATGACCATCAAGGGGCCTAACAGCAGAAATGTATAGATAAGAGGTTCCTAAAAATGTTGCCGTCAACTAAAGAAAGAGCTGTCACTCAGAGTGGGAGCCACTTTACAGCAGATCAAAGAGAAACGTGGCTAAGTGAAGCTGCAGAGAGTCAGAGGCAGGAGAGCAGGCCGATGCTCTAGTTGAGCACTGCTGATCTGTGCTGCCCTGGAGAAAATGAGGCACATGTGACAATGTGGCCAGAGACCTGAAGGAGGTCACAAACCAGCTGTGCTAGTGAAACTTGGCTCACAAGTATGCTGTTTGGGCACACTTTGTTGATTTGCATAACATAATTTTTAAAATATTGAAATAGCTTTCCAACATTAAAAATGGAGAAGGCTGGGTGTAGTGGCTCAGGCTACCACATGAGTCTTTCATGGTAGGACCCCACAAAGCCAGGAGTTTGAGACTAGCCTGGGCAACATAGCAAGACTCTATCCCTAAAATTTAAAAAAAAGAAAAAAGTAAAAAACGTGATTTCCCCTTCTTTTTAAAAAATCAAATGGATAGCAAGTCAGGGCTAGCAATTCCTCAAAGCAAAAACTGGGTGAAGCTTAGTTGCAGCTGTCTCCTTTGGAGGGACAGAGACTTTCCAGTCTGCTGGGACGCTGTCAACCCCGCTCACCCTGCCTGCTCCATTCACCTGCACACTTGCATGGATCTGAGTTGTTGTCACCCAGCTAGAAGAGCAAACTGGTTGAGAGAGGTCAATTGTGATAAGAGGAAAAAAAGGCATATATTGAATCCAAAAAAGGCTTAGGGCAATCCTGGGTGGGCTTAGAAGGCCTCTTCACAAGAATAAGGAAGAGAGAGAGAGAACTGGTTAGAATACTCATCTATCATGAAGGGGATAGGGAGATGGTTGAACTGCTCATTACCTTATTTTTTCTTCAAATGAGCAATGTCCCCCTTTAACCTAACTATGATGAACGAGGCTTTCCCCTTGGTTAATCTCCCTGTGGTGAAGAGTCTAATATAAATAACATTTTGTAATGTTTGAGAGTTAGCAAAGGACTTTTACATACGTTTTCTTTCATTTAACCCTCAACCACAATTCTATGAGCTATTGTTGTTATCTCATACTATAGGAAAAGGAAGCAGAGGCTCAGGAACTTTGCTGGGATGGAATTCAGATAGGACTAGATTTTTGCCAGTGCAACCCATGAACTTGCCACCCTCAACAAAAATGAAATGATCCATCCTGTCCTGAAAACACTGGACTATTCCAACCTCCTTGGAACTGCAGTCACTGAGATACCCACACCAGACTAGAGATCTTGAAGGATTTTCCCTTTAGTAGGATAATCTTTCCCTGTGTAAATCTATCCCTCCAAAACTGGGACTGTCAGGAGTTTGCTCGGCCTGCAAGGCAATGGTCAGTTACGTCTAGAAACATCCCTTATTTGTTCACGAAAGTCCTGCAAATATTTTGGCAAATAAATTCAGAAAGCCGGAAACGCTAATTATTAGGCAGAGTCAAACCCACAGTAATAACATAAACAACAAAGTGCCTTTTCAGTGCTGCTATTCAATGTGCCTTCCTGTTGCCAGTGCCACGAAAAACACGATGGGAATGGCCCGGAGGAGATGGAAGAGGAAATGACTCCTTTAAAGACCACGTCCTGTGGGCAGAATGTTGCTTTACGATTTGCTACAGCAGATATCAAAAAGGAAGGGTGGGTAGTATAATTTGCAGGAAGAGAAAAAAGGTTTAAAAAAAAAAAAAAAAAAGAGTTCCTTAAGAATACTGTTAAGGTCGGGCACTTACAATTAGTTCTTTAATTGATGAATTTTTTTTTCTGTTTCCTTAGCTTGGGAATAAAGAGTGGGTGAGTGGGTAGATAAAGGATTTTTTTCAACTATAGCAGAATAGTCAACCTAGCCAACCACCTCCTTAAATTGACCTGATTTTCAAAGACTGGACATGTACCACTTGTACACCATTACAATTGACCTAGTACACTTATGTGGACCACCTTTCTTTATGCTGACCAGTTTGTCACAGTCCCTTAGATGGTCAATTTACAGAGGTTCTGCTGTAGCTGCAAATAACTATGAACTGTTTTTAGGGCAAATGTCTGTGTAGGTCTTCCCTGTATACATTTTGTACCTGGCACAAAAGGATCTAACTGGGCCCTGGAATCTAGCCAACACTCTGCTCACCAAGCTGTGTGCCTTGGTTAGACAGAAAGAGGCACCTTTGTGTAATCTGCATGCTCGAGGGTATGGGAATGTGCTTTTTCATTTGCATAAAGGCACTCCACAGCAGCATTCCTGAGCTTAGGTAAAGGTTTGGTCACTTCAGTTTCTGTCCCTTCAAGCCCGTGTCATTTCAGGTGTTGGGAAATACAATTATGCTGGATGCCTGGAATTCAAGCCAGCCATGGAAGACCTCAGATAAATCATGTAAGAGACTTTCTGCTTTACTTTCTCCATCTGGAGCAGTGAGAACAGCCCCACCTGGTCCTGTTTCCCTAGAGCCATTATGAAGCCCCTGCCAAGAGTCTAACAATCACAGGTCTTTCTCCAATGTGTCTAGTAACATCTTCTACATAGCTTTTATATCTATTCACACCACATTCTTCCTCCTTATGTAGTATGCACCTGTTGTACCAGCTAGCCTATAGGCTGAGATGACAGGATCACAAGTTTGAGCCCAGCTTGGGCAAAATAGTGACACCTTATCTCCAAAAAATAAAAATAAATAAAATAAAGACTGTAAAGTTCAAGGACAAGCTAAGTGGCAAAGGACCCCCACTTGTACAGGACAACTTCCACTTCCCCAGCAAAATGCACATTTTCATGTGTCTGAATTCAAAGCACTCTCACGCATCTTCACGCCATTTCCCTACAGTCTTAGGATGTAGCTCTCTTAGCAAACAACCCCACTGCTGGCATCCCTGAGGCAGCACTTCAAACCCCAGATTGGCTTGTTTCCCCCGACAGACTGCTAGGACACAGATTCCTGGCCAAGTGCAGAAAAGCTGGCAGCCAGCTACCTCTTCCAGAGTTGGCTTGGCCAGGGCAATGCCAGAACAATTGGTCTCATTCCTTTCTGAGATGACAATTAATTAGTGTGGTGGGAACAAGGAGCGGTCTATCCAGGGGGTGAGCCTTTGCCCTTCTGAGGGCTGTGGCATTGGCCTTTCATCAGAGCCAAGGTCTGCACTGCACGTTGCACTGTGGATGGCTTCTGCCTCCCTTAAGGCAGTCTGGAGAGGGAGGAGGATGAAACTTTCCAAGGAGTTCTTTGTTGGGGAAAAAGAAAAAGGGAAAAACACCAGCAACATTAAAAATCCAACTCAGAACCAGAGAAAAATATTCAGCATCAACATGCAATGACACATTAGGAGAAGACACTATTCTCGACATAACAAAGGGGAAAAAGGGACAAATGTTTCATTGAGAAGTATCTCAGAGCGTGGCATGAAGAAAAATGTGTGGTGACAGAAATCCAGCCCCATTGAGGAAAATTCAAGCTCAGTGACAGCATCCCCACCATGCTTTATTAGGCACTAGTACAGAGCGCATTGCTCAACATGCTGTGAATGAGAACGCGTGAGTCACAGGACAGCACCCCCCCACCCCCACCCCAGAACTCCAGCCGACAGCAAAGGACATCAGTTATTTAACTATAGAAGAGGTTTCCAGAAAGGAACATAATATCTCACTGCAGGGATGGGTGAATTAAAACATGAATCTCAAGCATCCAAAAAAACGGTATAAAAAACAAATAACACAACAGTCTTTTACCAAAGATTTTATATGTTGTGTGATGTACCACCTCTCCTAAGCCACAGACAAAGCCTTGTAATTGTGGTGGGGGCGGGTGTTTGGTAAGAAGCCATGTGGAGATGATAAATAAACCCACGGGTGAAACCTAAGTCCACAGATCCCTTACCTGCAGTGCTTTCTGAATCCTCTCTCAGGCAAACAGAAAGAAAACGGACAGCATACTGGCTTTACAGCTGTTCCTTGCCTAGCTTTCCACTCCCACCCTGTTTTAATGCATCCTCCACCTCCACTGTGATGCCACAGGGCAAGAGCTGGCTGAAGAGGAGCAAAGCCAGAGGGCCCTCTTTAGTCCTTTGCTTTCTCGCTCTCTTCTCACTATTGATAACACTGCACTGACCACTTTAAAACTGTGTCTTATGATTTTTTGATACTACTATCTCCTTGTTCTACAATTCCAAGGGCCGCCACCTTTCCATCCAGGCTTTTGGGCCAGTACTTCTAAATGTCTGCTACACACTCCTCCTGAAAGCCACAGGCACTTCTATCCCAATATTTCCCATCTACAGCCCCCAAAGTTGGCCTTCGTCCTGTTTTATATGTCACAGTCAATGGTGCCCTCATTCCCTGAGTCACCTCTGCTAGAAACACTGGACAACTTGCATCTTGCATCCACCACTTCCAATCAGTCACTAGGCATTCTTCAGTCTCCTTTATACACATCTCTCACTGCTCCCTCTACTTGCAATGCCTTGAATGTGGATCCCATTTTCTCCTGCTTGGCCACAGTTGTAGCTCCTATACACATCCTTTTACCTCCAGGAAGATCTCTTTCAAATCTACTTTCTACAGTGAGATGGGATGGTTTCTGGCGAATATTAATCTAATCACATCACTCACCTGCTTAAAGCGCTGCTACAGCTCCCCTTGACTGACAGCACAAAACATTTGTGAGTTGAACCCTATGGATCCTTCTAGCCGCCTCACTTCCCACACCATTCCTTTAATCTTAGCCACAAGGACTTCTTTTCCATTCTCCAAACTTGGTAAGGCCACGCAGACATCCACGCTTTCCCTGTTTAACGTTCTTTTTGGCTTGCATGCCCTTTGTCTACCTGTAAAAACTGCTACATGTCCTACACAGCCAACTCAAGTGCCTGCCTTTCTCTGCAGGCTTTCCTAGGGGCTATCACTCCTGTCTCCTCACGGCCACAGGACACTGTGCATCTCCACTCCCGTATCTGTCCCACAAAGGGTCCACGAATTCCCTGAAAACAAGGGCCACTCTTTTTCTGGTCTCACCTCCTCAGTCCCTACTAAAGTGCCTTGAAGCTCATAAAGGATCAATCAATGTTTACAGGGGTGGGGTGGGGGACAGACAAACAAGAGATGTCACTCTTTCCTAGACCCTCACAGGTATGTGTAACTTCATATCCCCTCTTTCCATCCAAACCTGTGTTTATGAATCTACACTTACACTTTCATTTTTCCCAACAAGGTCATTTCTGAGATGCAGAAAGAGAACCCAGCTAAGTTGTGTATGGCTTGCCTAAAATCTGAGAGGAAAAGACTGAGAGGCCCAGGCTTTCAGATAGAAGATCTGTTTTTTCCTCAATAATCAACAAGAAGTTTTGCAATGAACTTCCCTCACAACAGGATGCCTATTGTGTAGGGTATTCTCTCTCCCCCTACCACAGAATTTAACATATTCAGTGATGAGTCTTCTATTGTCATCATCTGGATATTCTGGGTATTGGGTGGGGGGGAGAGCCAAGATCCTTACAAATAGAGCTAGACTTATGCACTAAGGTCATTCTTAGCCTCACAAAGAGCCCTGGGATAGGTAGACAACATTGTCAGTCCTAACATCACCACTCTAACTGCTCTGCTTTTGTTTTCCTCTCTAAGCCTTTAGGTACCTCTGCTCTAGTAACTGTGTCCTGCCTGGTCCCTACCATCAGTTTCCTATTTGCTAATCCCCTCCTGGGGTTATCACAAATACTGGTAGCAGCATGGCCTTAGAGGTTTGCTCTGCTTATTTTAATTGTCATTATTCAGCTTGCTACAGAGACCCCTTTTCTCTCTGTTCTATCCTTTTTCAACAGCATACGAATGCATACTCCAATACCAACTGAGCTGATGTTTCTTCTTCAACATATTGTTTCAAAGGAAGGATATTTTTCTTGGCTTAAAAGGTTTTCTCTTTCAGCACAGGGTAAAAATCAGCAAAGATTCCTGTTCTTATCAACTGAGTGCTTAAGTAAATAGAGCAGGTGCCAAAGTCAACAGGCTATGGAAAACGATATTTTGCTTTAGATTATTTGTAATGGGGATCAACTGCTGACATGGAATCAGAAGTTCACACTTGATGAAAAAGAATGTGAAAGGGGAAAGAGCCAAAATTTCAAAACATAGAAGGTAGAGAATAAGCAGGCTTACAGTGCCTGCACCCATGTGGGCAGGCAAGCTTCACGTTTTCATGTAACTGGATGAGGTTTCCTCCTCTAGCTGGAAGAAAGCTCTCATTTGTACACACAGAGAAGGAAACACTGCATTCTGCCCCACCCTTGTTTGAATAGATTCCCACTGTGCTGCCTGACCACTTCACCCACTAAGACAGTCCCTCTGAGTCTGGGCTCGGAGCTATGAGGAACAAGTGCTGAGGGAGAGTGATGATTAAAGGGGCTGGAGTGTGACGGTGCAGTGGTGGAATAACCATGGCAATGCAGACCCAGCCTGCTCACCTGCTAAGGCCCTGGAGCCACCCGACTACTAAATAGCATGCGCTGCTCCTGGCTTTTGTACGCCTCAGGGCACATTCTCAACCCTCCACCACCAGGATTTAAAGAGTTGGCTTCTCCAGCCCTGCACAGCAGTGTGAATTTGCACTCTCTCCAGGTACAAGTAAGTGTCTCCTAAAAGCATCCCTGCTCCATTCTGCCATTAGGTGATGACTCCCAGCTCAGCATTCTTTCTCCTCTTACTCTTTTCCGTTGTCCTTTGAAACACAAGCACCTTTTTCAGGCTACTCAGATATCTCAGTATATAATAAAGATACCTCCACAGTTTCATATTTGCAATAAATGTCCCTGGCCTAGTATTTACAATCAGAGCTCAAAGAAACTGACATCCATCCTTTGATGGCAGGGCATAGGCGATTTCATCTTCATTTCTCTGGTGGGAAAACAGACAAAAGTAAGACTGAAGAATTGACACCTGTGCCATCAGTGGTAAGGGACCCTACAAATTAAGTGGCTCTTTTGTCTTCTACCTTCAAGCTTGTATAGGTGGGGGAAAGACAATCTATTTTCTCTTTTCTTTTTATATAAAAACTGATAGTATTTTAGAAAAGAAAGGGGGAGACAAAAGTGGATTAAAAACTATTATCAACCAGACTATATTTCTTTTTTTTCTTTCTTTTTTTTTTTTTTTGGCCGGGGCTGGGTTTGAACCCACCATCTCTGGTATATGGGGCCGGTGTCCTACTCCTTTGAGCCACAGGCGCCGCCCTAACCAGACTATATTTCAATAGGAAGAAAATTTTAGAGAAGAGTACACCACAAGCCACGTTCCTGTTTCATGGTTTTTCCACACAGAAGAACAAAGAAATTTGTCAGCAGCAGTCAAGAGTTAGACCTATGTGAGATATTTTACCATGTGGCTCTCAAGGCCTAATTCTGAAAATGAGGATGTAAAGTAGTTATCTCGGAGGATGTTATGTGGCTTACAAAAAATGATACATATAATAGGACTTAGCACAAGGCAAATGGTTAAAATACTTTGTGTCATATTATTATTATTACTATTTATACAACTGGATAAACTTTTAGATCTTAACTTCACTAAGTATAAGCATAACATTTTATTTCCAAAATCATTTACTAAGAAAGCAAACTGTAGAAGGTATTCTCTTAACGAACAACTCAACAATCTTCCTAACAATACGAAAGGCTCAGGAGAGTCACAGTGATTCTAAATTTTGTGTTCAACCCCAAGAAATATTAATCAATTGGTGGTTTGAAAAATAAACCTATGATATGCCAACCATAGGTCACAGATACAGTTGTCCTGTATGTAACTCAGAACAGTGGCTACTCCTGTGTGTCCTATTATTCCACTAAATTTTCATTTAGGATCTTTGTGAAAGTACTACAAAAAAAAAAAAAAACACCAGCACAGGCACTATTTCATCAGGAATAAAAGCAATTACCTTATATCCACTCTGTCCCATTTCTAAGAATTTTTCCACTATTACATAAACTACCTAAATGAATTTTGGAGTACCTCCAGGCAAAAGGGCAGAGCTTACTGAAATCCATTGATGTGATAATGATAAGCCATTGCTAGAGGAAAAAATGAGTTAGGGGTTCAAACTATTTTTGAACCTAAATTGGAAGAATCTCTTTCTGATTTTTATCCTGCAGCCCAAATAGAGAGCTATAGTTTCTCTATAGTTACCACTTATAACCTGTGTATTTCTATAACTCTAACACGTAGACCCATTAAGTACATAGTATATTGTGGAGTTTGTGTCTGGAAAAGTACTCGTTTTTGTCCTTTTTTTTTTTTTTTTAAATCACTTTTAGCCCAAAGTTAAGTGTGTTTTAAAGACTACTAAAGATGCAGGGGCTAAAGAGAAATAAAAACTGGTCAACTTCAACGTTGGACCTTATGCAATTGATACTCCCTTTACCTAATTCTTAGGAATTATAGGTCATATCAATTTCAAAACCAAATTTCTGAGAATATGTGCTAAGAAAATTATCAGGATAATGTTTTAAAAAATGAAAACAGGGAAGATTTGCCATGTCCTGGGGTGAAGTGGCAGTTAAGTGCATACTTGGGAAGTTACCTGTTTATTGATTGCTGCAGGTTTGGTTTGTTCAGGCTTACTCTTTCTTTTTAAATGGCCCCTGAAGCCAGAAACAAATCATCAAGATGGGCAAATGTCCTATTTTCTTTGCCCTGGCTGCCTTACTCATTCATGAACAAATGTCTGAATGCCTTTCAAGGTGATGAAGCCAAGGAAAGCCTATTTCCTCTCTCTGTACACTAAGGCCAAGGCAATCATAAAGTCTGAACTCTGCTGGAGCAGCGTACCTAATGCATCTAAAGGGACCAAGGGGCAGATGGTAATTTACAGGCTGGCATGGTAGGCAGGATAATGGCATTGCAATCCTACTTTTCTGTTAAAACGGTATAATTACAACATGTAAGATTTGCTCACCTAGAAGCTCACTGTTTTGTGTGGAATGGAAAAGTTTAGTTTAATTGAAAAAAAACCTACAATTTCACAGACCAAATAACCAGTCTTTCCAGTAAGTGAATACATCAAAAATAAGAAAAGAGAACATTTAGTAAAGCTCTGTAGATAGCTTACTGGTTACTGTCTCTTGTCCCCAAACTGACTTTAGTGATAGCACATGAAAGTACCTCTGTTTCAGGTTTACCTCACACCAACTTGTATCACAAGAACAGTGAGGTGGCATCCTACTAAAGTAATTTATCTGAAAACGTAGGTGAAAATTTAGAAGGGAAACAAGAGCAGACATGAAGAGCGGAGTAATGGAAGTGGATCAAGAAAAATTAGGATTAAGGAAATGAAAATAATTACATAATTATAGAGGATACAAATAAATTAGAAGAAATACAAAGAACCTATTTAAAGACCATTAAAGAGTTTTTTGTAAAAATCTCGTTCATAAATAATAAAAATCAGTAAAAGCAAATGAAAGCATCTATGGCTTCTTGACTACAGTTGAGATGCATCGTGTAAGCCACGTTTTAAATCACAGTCCTCCCAATAATGATGGGAGGAATTATACTTTGATTTTGTTTGGTATACCTATAAAACTCATCTCATTTTTTCCCTCTTTGAAATAAAATCTATTTATATGAAAATATAGAACATGTCTACTATGACTAAACTTGCCAAAACAAACAATAACCTACTGCAAGAAAACAAATGCCATCACTGGCAATGTTAGCCTGTTAAAAGATTTCAGGGAAAAGATACTGAGTTTTAATTTCCTGGGGAAAACTCAGTTTCACTATCTACCAATAAAAATGCACTGAAATGAACTCTAGAGAAAAGTCTTCTGCCATTTGCTATAAATGTCATGACAAGTCGTAATAAGAGAATTAAAAAGGAAGTGAATCAACCAGAAGCATCTACTGCTATCTCATGATTTTATTAAACACAGAAAAACATTTTAATTTAGCTCTTATATTTTATATACACTTTGGTATATGTGTGTGTGCCTGTGTATAGATGTATTTCTTTCATAAACCTTCTAATCAGAAAGAAAGAAAGAAAGAAAGAAAGAAAGAAAGAAAGAAAGAAAGAAAGAAAGAAAGAAAGAAAGAAAGAAAGAAACTGACTATAACTAAATTGCTGGCATAGGGCTTGGCTCATAGAATTTATTTACCAATAATTTATTTGTAGAATAAATTAAAATCTAAATATCATTTATATTTACTTAATATTTTGGAATGGGTGGTACCAGCTTTTCAAAGAAAGACGTTCCTGGGCCTACACAGGTATCTTCATTCTACAGTGAGTATGAACAGAGGCTATAACTTACAGATACGGTTATAGGGGTGTCCAACCTTTTTTCTTTTCTGCAGCACACTGGATGGAAAAGCGTTGCCTTAGGATCGGCATCCATAACACAGTGGTTACGGCACCAGCCACATACACCAAGGCTGGTGGGTTCGAACCCAGTCCAGGCCAGCTAATTGACAATGGCAAATGCAATAGAAAATAGCCAGGCATTGTGGCGGGCACCTGTAGTCCCAGGTACCTGGGAGGCTGAGGCAAGAGAATCCCTTAAGCCCAAGAGTTTGAGGTTGCTGTGAGCTGTGACGCTACAGCACTCTACTAAGGGCAACACAGTGAGTGAGACTCTGCCTCCAAAAAGAAGGGAAGGGAAAAGGGAAGGGAAAAGGGAAGGGGAAAGGGAAGGAGAAAGGGAAGGGGAAAGGGAAGGGGAAAGGGAAGGGGAAAGGGAAGAGGAAAGGGAAGAGGAAAGGGAAGAGGAAAGGGAAGAGGAAAGGAAAGAGGAAAGGAAAGAGGAAAGGAAAGAGGAAAGGAAAAAGGAAAGGAAAGGAAAGGAAAGGAAAGGAAAGGAAAAAGGAAAGGAAAAGAAAAGGAAAAGAAAAGGGAAAGAAAAAAGAAAAGAAAAGAAAAGAAAAGAAAATAGTTGCCTTGGGCCATATATTAAGTACCAAATACTATCAAAAGCTGATGAGCAAATACAAGGAAAAGGTCTATGTATTTTTCACAATACCTGGCACCCAAATAAGCAAAACAGTCCTCAAATAATCTTGGACACCGCTATAGGATTCTCCAACTCTGGAGGAACTGAAGAGGTGTCCAGGTTCTCAGTCCTGTGACTTCAGACTTAGCTAATCCCTAGGTCCCCAGGAAAGCTAAGTGCAACCCCCAGGGGAGGGGAGAAGAACAATTTTATATGCAAATGATTGATGTGCTACATATACAAGAACTGGAGGATTTAGAAATATACAGACATCTAAATGACGGAAAATATGTGTGTGTGTATAAACTATTATTAACAAGTAATTTGACCTTTGAATAAACTGGGAAACTGGGATTTTCTTCTAAAGGGAATAACATCAGTATTTCATATATAATAATTTATAATTGGCAGCATGTAACATCTAAATGATTTTTTTTTTTTTTTTTGCAGTTTTTGGCCAGCTCCCTTTGAGCCAGAGGCGATGCCCCTAAATAATTTATTTTCTTATGGAGAACTTCTTAAAGAACCTAGGCCTTGGATTGGCCAGCCACATACACTGAGGCCGGCGGGTTCAAACCCAGCCTGGACCAGCTAAACAACAATGACAACTACAACAAAAACTAGCCGGGCGCTGTGGCAGGCGCCTGTAGTCCCAGCTACTTGGGAAGCTGAGGCAAGAGAATCGCTTAAGCCCAAGAGTTTGAGGTTGCTGTGAGCTTTGATGCCACAGTACTCTACCTCAGATGACATAGTAAGACTCTGTATTAAAAAAAAAAGAATCTGGGCCTTATCCCAAATTTTAGAAACATAAACTAAACTCTTTCAACCTGACTACGGCAGAAGAAAAAGGACAAAGAAGGACTACTTATCATGTGAAGACTTCTTTATGTAATTATTTTACAATTATTATTTTTGATTTATTATTATTATTATTATTTATTTTTATTTTTATTTTTTTTGCAGTTTCTTGCCGGGGCTGGGTTTGAACCAGCCACCTCCATATGCTGGGGCCAGTGCCCTACTCCTCTGAGCCACAGGCGCCACCCTACAATTATTTTTATGATACACACTCTAAGTACTTTCTAAATGGGTCTGCTCAGCAGGCAATTAAAAATTACTCTGGGAATAATTAGGCTATGTATCAATTAAACCTTTGTTACTTTTTCATTGTTTAACCTTACAAAACAATATTATGAAATAAATAAAAGAACTTTTTGAACTTGACCTTATACCAGCAGTTCTTTTAAATAACTGTTAGTTTAGTTGAAAGGGAATTTTGCGAAGAGATTAGGAATAGAATACTAGAACCAAAAGGTACTAGTACCATCTGGAGCCACATCTCTTCCAAATACCTTCTGTCACCGGGCCCTCCCTTCCCTTACCAGGGAAAACAAAGAACTGACCCTAGCAATATGATCAACCACCAACTCTAAAACTACAAGAAAAGCTGTGGAAGTCAAGCAGGGCAGGGGCGTGAAATTCAGACCCACTCAGGCTCAAGCAGGTGAGAAACCCTAACCCTGGCAAATGGCTGGACTATCTTCATCACTGCAGCGTCAGCATCTGTCTACTGCAGGCCTTCTTTACCAAAAATGGAATACTGTGTTGTCAAATTCAATCACTTTCAACAAGTATTAGAACTTGACCTGTATCTCTTACCTTTTTGTAACATCGGAGGCATACAGCTCCCTGAAATACCATTTTAAATATTACACTTCTTATCTAGACCTTTGTTTAAACCTGTAGAGACCCAGATCATACTAGTACACACTGTATTCCAACCTAAAAGACAGGGAGGAGAGGAAAGAGGGGAGTGGAAGGGAAAGGAAGAAGGAAGAAAAGGGGGGAGGGGAGACTGGAAGGAAGGAGAAGGAAGGAAGTATTCTACCTAAATTCCTGCTCAGAATGTTAATGTGTTTTAACAAAAGGAAAGGCCTTTTTACCATTTTTTAAAAGGTCATTTTCTTTTCTCCAGTTTAACTTAATGAAAAACAATTTACAGGTAAAATGTGTTAAGAAGGCAATAAAGGACTGCCTTTCTCCAGTTTTGAACTGAGGTTACATGTTTCACATAGCATTGGGCTTTTAAAAATTTTCCTTATAAACTCCCCAAAAGCTTTTTTAAACAGAGCTATCAGCTGTGTTTGCTCCAGTCTCTGATTTACAAAGAGCCCATGGCTGAGAGCAAGTACCAAGCAGGAAAGTTACTGCAGCATTTTCCTACCTTTCCTACTTTGCACAGCAGGCCACAAACCCACCCTCTGCTCACCCCTGGCAAATGTCCCACAGGGAGGTTCTACAATTTCAGGGGGAAGGATGGTACTCAGCTCCAGCCTGATCCTGGGACTGTTTCTCTAGACCCCGCTGCAGTGTGGGTTTTGTGTTTCATCCTCCAGCACAGGGATTATAGACCCCGAGACAGGACTTTGACCACATAACATGGGAGAGCTTCTTAATATTGTATCTAAGTCCCACTCGGTTGAGAAACATTGCTCTAAATCCATAGGAATGTGTGAATCAAAGAAGGTAGGATTTTCTGTTGCCCCCAATCAGCCCCCCTCTGCCATTTAGAGCAACCACCCTACCCTCACTTGGCCACCAGACCATGGGTTGGTATCTTCACTTCTCACTACTCCCTGATCATCCTCCCTCAATCAATCTTCTGTTCGCAATGCACCACTTAAATGTATCTTTCAGAGGTCTCCAAAGGCCTACCTGGGGCCTTTTCTCAATACCTAAAATGACTCCCTAATTTTACACCACCTGTGGGAGCACCAATACCTGCTCTAAGTGCTAACTCCCAGAAGTTTTCTCTGGGCCCCTTCGAACAGAACTTCTCTTCTTGCAATAACTATTCTATAACATAATTGTGACACTTCACATATTGCCGATAAATTAGAAAAATGCAACCCAGAAATGAAGACCTAATGAAGATATATACTTACAGTACATTTAAAAGAGTTATCCTATTCATTCCCTAAATGGATTTATTTTGCTTTGACTACAGAAAAAAACAGATGTGATAACTTTAATAATTTCATTAAATCAATCCCACACTTACATCCATTTATCTGTTTGGCTACACTGTGTGTAATAAAAAGCCTATCAAGTTTAATGAGCCATTATTATGAAACCTTAAAAATACGATTTAAAAAGAATAACCTTCATTTGTATAATTTTGAATTTTTGGTTTAAAGTAAAGAAACAATGGTTTTTACCTTAAAAGACATCAACTCTAAATCCTGGTAGCCATAAGATTCATTGTTATAAGATGATCTACACCTCAAAAAAAATCAACTCCATTCAAGATGTTCATTTATTTATAGATTTGGGTAGAATACACAGCAGTACTTTTTCAATGGAAGGCAAGATTTTAAAATAGCATTTTAAATTACCTTTAAGCTAGCACTAGCCAAACAGAATGCCATGAAGTATCAGGCTTGCCATGTAGGATGAAGAGTACTGCATGAACCCACCCTGCAGCTATTCTGGGTCTTCAAGAATGTGAAGCTCTCATCAGCCTCAGCAAGCCACTTGTGAGAACTTTTTGTGCTGGATTTAGTAAAAAATGTAGTGGCAAAAACATTTAATTTTGTGAGCAAAGAAAAAGAATCTCTAAATGAATGCACAGACATCTATAGTTTATGCTTTATATTAGGAAGGATAGAAAAGTAATGATTAAGTATAGTTTCATGCAAAAATGTCCAAATGAGCCTAACTTTGTATTTTTCCCCCAGTTAAGAGAAGTCATAAAATATTCCTAGACTGAGGTTCCATATCAAGGCTCCCCTAGAGCAGCAGCACAGCCTGTGGTCACGTGGGCATCTGCAGGCAGGCTGCAGGAGGGTCAGCTCACCTGAGTGGGCACCAGGAATTTTAAATGTTCTGTAACACACTGAACAGTCCTACTGAAGGAAGGATCTACACCTGCCCCAAATGCAACAGTGCTCCTGTCTAAGGACACTGTGCCCTCATGCTCCTGGAACGTGCCAATGGTGGGACAGAAACCACCAGGAGGCCCGTGGAGGCCTCCCAATTAGTCACAAACAGCCTGGGGTGGCATGAGGACAGTGGGGACCGTCCAGTAACACAGAGGTCTGGGTGAGCACACGTGAATCGTGAACCTCTTTTTTCAAAACAACACGTAATAACCAAAGGTGGCATCTTTGCTTTTACTTGATAGCAAAAGAAAACAAACACAGACGGAAACATGAAACAATAACATGGATTTTCCATCCTAACTTCTGGCCTTGATGGTGGGCTGCTCTTTCACACTGATGAGGCAGGCAGTGTTCTGGTAATTGAGGCCTGTAGCACCTACAGTTCCCACAGGGGGACAGCTTGTCTGCCCCTCTGGTCCGCGTTCCCCCTCTCTCCTGCTCCCTGTGGGGACTACACAGCATCCACAGCGCCCTGTGTTCTCTGGCTTTCAGCTGTGTTCAGCCACCAGGGAGCACTGAAGACAGAGCATTTATTCCCCTGACTCCTTCCACACAAGGTTTCCTCAGGTTAGATGTACCCTGACCTCAGGCTCCACTTAAAGCAACAAGCTCTATTCATCCCTCACTCTCTGTGGCAAGTAGAATAAAGGACCCTCAAAGAAACCCACATCCTACACCTCGCAACCTGTAATTACATTACCTTACATGGCTAAGGGGGATTGACATTGCAGATGACATCAAGGTTGCTAATCAGGGGACTTCAAAATAGGGAGATCATCCTGGATTTTCTGGGTGGGTCACTGTAATCACCAGGGTCCTCAAAGAAGAGACCACAAGCCAAGGAACACAGGTAGCCTCTAAAAATTAGAAAAGCAAGAAAGCCAATTCTCCCTTAGAGCCTCCAGAAAGGAACAGCTACCATTCTGACACCTCGATTTTGGCCCATAAGACCCAGTTCAGACTTTTGACTCCACACGTCTCGGGCTTGTTTTAATCCACTGAATTCTTGGTAGCCTGTCACAGCGGCAATAAGAGACAAACACACTCTTCTCTGGTTCTTGTAACTATTCTCCTTTCAAGCCCAGAGGATGTACAGACTGTCTGCTACCAGATCTCTGCAGAGGTTCCTACACCCTTACCTTTGTAGACAGTCCCTTTATAAACATAAACCCTGCTCTGGGGCACGTCAAGGGCCCCCTCGTTGAAATTCAGAATCACATTTATCAAACTTATTATTGGCTTGTTCCTACTAAAAGAAAATTAGCCCCTTTCACTCTAGGCTGCAAACAGAACCAAATTTACCAAAACCTAGGGTGCCACTACATACTTGTCAGTAATTTTACTTATTCTTTTAAGTAAACAAATAACTCACCTTGCTATTCTACACTTCTTCTCCTACCTGAAAGGCCACAGAGGCCAACCATTAAGTCAACAGTCATTATAGAGTCAGTTCATGTAATTTATAATATGAGAATAAAAGCATCTTTTTTTTTTTCATCCTTAGCTAGGCATTTTTGTGACATTAGTAAATTTGCACAGTAAGAAAGCTATTTCCATCATATAATCTGGACCCCGAAACTTTAGAAACTTTTTGGCTAAAGATGCTATTTCAGGATAACCCCGTCAGACATTGTAAATATCAAGGAGCAAAGAAAGTCCTTTGAGCTCTATGTGTAAAAAGCAGCATTACCAACCACATAACACATTTAACTGCGGCAGAGAGATGACTAAGTGGGCAGTGGGCAGTGGCTAGAAGTGTCCTGGGAACAAGGCCTGACCACACGGCGCCCAGACTTCTATGCCCAGCTGTGCCAGTCACTTCTCCCTCTGGATCTTAGCTTTCTCCCATCCATAAAAGGAAATTAGATCACCTATAATACTCATTGCAACTCTTGCTCTCTATGAGTCTATGAAATATTGAATTGGAAAGTACCACAAAATGCTAACAAAAAGTTGGGTGAGTTTGATTATAATTAGTCTTGGAAGGTATGTTAATTCATTTATTCCATCAATGATTACTGAAGATTTAGTCTGTGACAGGTACTATCTATCTCAGGTGCTGGGAATAAAATGATGATTAAGATACCTATCCCTACCCTTGAAAGGCTTACTGTTCAGGAAAACAATATATATTAGACTTTGAAAGTTGCTATATTAGTTTACATGAGGTTCAGTGTGGACACAGACAACTGTGTTTGATTCTAACATTTCTTATAAGGAGAAGGAATTACCAGCCTTGATAAAATCTGCCTCATAATAATTATTACTTACCACTAGCTAATAAACCCAAGCTGGGTGGTGACTAAAAAAAAATTACACAGGACCATCATACCAGCCAAGAAGGGTACTTGTAACATCTTGTCGGTTTTTGCAGACTGCTATAGCTGAGCAGACTGTCAAATTATTGGTTGTATATACTAATCATATTAATGCACAAAACCCAATCAGGAGGATTTCTCTAGAACTCTAGAATTTTCACAAACTAACTTCACAGATGCATACAGCTATGAGTTATAAAAAGAATATAAAGACTGAGTTGTTCTTAAAATGTAATTTAAACATTACTCTCTTGGGTTGAAAATAAATATAAGCTTAGAGATTAGATACAATATTTAGTCAATATTCTGTCTAAATTAAAATACAAACTTTTAAAATTGTGGCATATAAAGTTGTGTTTTTTATTGTTAGTAGTTAGTATTAGTCATTTAGAGTTTATTCTTTTCTTTCTTTCTTTTTTTTTTGGAGCCAGGTTCTACTTTGTCATCTAGGCTGGAATGAGCGCACTGGGGCAATCATAGCTTGTTATAGCCTTGAACTCTGGGTTCAAGGATCCTCCCACCTCAGCCTCCTGAGTAGCTAGGACTAAAGGTGAGAGCCACCATGCTCAGCTAATTTTTTCTTTTTTGTAGTGATAGGGTCTCACTATGTTGCCCAAGCTGGTCTCAAACTCCTGGCCTCAAGAGATCCTCCCAAAGTGCTAGGATTTCAGGCATCAGCCACCATGCCTGGCCAGGAGGTTTTTTGTTTTTTTTTTCCTAAAGTTAGTTAATTCACTGTACTTAAAGAAGTATACCCACGCTTTGCATCTTAAACTGAGAATTGGAAGATGTCCTCCATAATGAATTTTAAAACATAGTTACTGAGTTTGAAGAATGTACCAGCTGAAAACAGAACTCCTTTAGTAAAATACAGTGTGTTCTGAACATTCTTCCTTTATCTGTCACCTGTGCAGACCAACCTTTCATCCTCTCCACCCTTCACTTCAAGACCTAGCTCAAACTCCACCACTTCTGTAAAACTTTGCTGGAGGATCTCAGCCCTCCAGGAACTCCCCCACACACTTGGAGAATACTAGCAGTGCCAGTCAACACAGGAGGACTTTTTCTTTTGGTTTAATTATTTTTTTGTATTCCCTCAATTTACTGGTGAATTCCATAGAAGCCTGGTCCCTAAGGACCAGAGCAGTGCCTCATACATATGATAGGGTCTTCATAAAACATTACTAAGTAAATGATTAATCTGAAATGTTACAGTCAAATCATAACTTATTAACATGATATATTCATGTGAAAACAAACCCAAAAGTGTGCAAATGGAGCAAAGTCAAGGAGAGCGCGGCCTCAAACCCACAGTGTGAATCCATTTCCACGTAGCCCTGGGAGGACAAGGCAGTCTTCCCTTGTAAGTGGAGGAAAGAGCAACAGTAACTGGGGGTGGAAGCATGCAGGCAACAAAACAATCCAGACTCTCAACTGTAAGTCTCCTCTATAAACTGGCTCATCCCATCTAGATTATTCCTAACCATGGTACATGGAAGAGGTCTAGAGAACGGTCTATAAAGACATACAACAATAAAGCTTTTCAGAGGTTGTATCATCATTAAGCCTTATGAGAAAAACCCAAATAGGCTATGGGCTTAAATCCCTTATCAATTCTAACCAATAATTTAGCTTTGCGATGTCAGCCTACCAGTCCTCAGGCATAGATATCAGCCCCCTCAGACCTCCTTAGAGCCAATTTTGCTGAAGGGTGGTGGTCAATGGTTACATACCCTGACCTCTTGCCATAGATCCAATAAGAAGTATCAGGATATACTTTAGACTTTATATATGAATGTATGAATATGAGTATACAGTACTATTCCTCTTTGTATATGAAACAACAGACATATACTTAGCAACAGAAATAATAGCAAGTGGTTACTCTCTTTAAAATAACCTATTCTGTTCACACCAAACATTCCTGGTGTTCAATGTGATGGTCTTATTTTGTGTATCTATAATAATGTTTTTCAAACAAAAAGTAAACCCTCCTTGACACAGACCAAATTTTATGAATCATAAATTATAGGATACTTAATGATTTGGAGCATAGTTTAATAGACTTAACTTTAATAAGAAAACAGCTAATTAAAATTCTTCTTAAACGATGAAATTTCCCCAAAATAGCTTTAAATATACAATTTAACTCTTCAAGAAATATGAATGCTAAAAACTAGGAGAGAAGTTACATTTATGGGCTCAGTCCATGGAGTTCATATTTATGAACATTATTTTCAAATGTCTCTCTTTATCCATATTACCATAAAATTTTATTTCTAAATAAACTAATCATGTAATTTTTTATTCTATCATTGCTTCAATAGGGAAAAAAAACACAAAGAATTGACATTCTGGAGATAAAATTTAGCTGTTTAATCTGTAGGGCATGCCTGATCAGACAGAATCAGAAAACTACATTTTTTATTTTACTTCACTGTTAAGCCATTTTCACTTCAGTGGACATATCTAGCCCCAATCCCAGAGTTTAAAGAGAAAATTCTGGGAAAAGAGTGATAAAATTAACACGGCATGGTTTCCTGTGTTCATGGTGCATTTTAGGGATATATAAAATATTTATGAAAGAAGACTGGATGTATAAGAAAACAATCTTTCGGATTTAAAAGGTTAAATATAATCAGCTTAGGAAGAATTTTGAATTATTACCTCTTGAAATAATTTAGTTATCTGAATTTGGTAAACAACTATATTTGCCATATTTAATGTAGAAATGAAGACAAGAATTAAATTTTCTTAAATGCTAGTCTAATGACATCACTGCTCTGCTACAACATTTGTAACTGCTCTCAAATGCTTCTAAGCACAAAATCTAAACTTCACAATGCAGCCTATAAAATGTTCCTAAATTTGGCTACTTCCTACCTATATAATTTTATGATCCACTACCTGTCAACATGGCCAAGATACAGACTCCTTTCAATGGTCCCCATTGCCCTGCCTGTGCTCAAGCCCACGCCTTTACCCTTATGGGAAGGCCCTTCCCATTCTCCACTCCTCAAGGCCTAACACAAGGTCCCCCTTTGCCACTAGCCTTTTCTGGCCATGCAAGCCACAGAGAACTCTGATAACATTGAGAATATACTCTGATAGATACGTGTGGGTGAAAAAAATTATTAATATAATTTATGTATCTACATGTATATAATAGATAGATTCTCTTCTAAGTAGTATCTTCATAGCAGGGACTTTGTCTTTGAATCACCTATAATCAGAAACTTAGCCAGAAGAATAGAATAGCTGCTTCCCTCCATCACTTGATTCTTTTCAGTAACTCTAAGTCATTTTGCTAATCTGATGATTTCAAAGATTAAGATTAAAAAAATATAATCTTGTGCATCAAGGAAGCTACAGGAGCTTTATTGACTAATGGGGAATTTTTAATGTAATTTTCTTTGGAGATAATTTGCTATGGGGCATAAACACATTTGTTACATATAAATGAGGTTACGGGAAAAGTCTGAAACCTCAGAGAAAATGTGATGCCTTTTTGACAGCAGCTTTTTTACTCACCAATGGCTAGACCTTCCCCCAGCTATGTTCCCCCCAAATACTTGTTCTGTCAAAAACTACAAATAACTCAGATGTCCATCAAGAGGTGAATGAACAAACTGTGAGACATCCCAAATGGAATATTACTATGCGATGAGAAAAGAAGACAAATTATTGATACATGCAAGCATATGCAAAACCTTAAAAATAGTATATTGTGTGCGTAGACACAAATCATACTGTAAGACTGCATTCCTATGGAATTTGAGAGGAGGCAAAATGAATCTACAGTCACAGAAAGCAGGAAATTAGTTACTGAGGGATGGGAGACTAACTGCAATGGCACAGGAACTTTTCAGGATTGCAGACATGATCTCCGTTTTTACTATATTGGTGGTTGCATGGTATATACATTTGTCATAACACTTCACACTGTATACTGGAAATGGAAACACTTTATTAAATGTAAGTCACATTTCAAATAAAATTAATTAACAAATCTTTTAAAGCTTAGTTAGGACTGCCTAGGAAATAAACCATATTTCAGGTTATACATGGCAGCTAAAGAACTAAAAACTAGTTGACAAAAGGCAACTCAGTTTCTTTTTTCTTTTGATAGCATTCACTCTTAAGATATAGTCCTCTGGGTACCCAGAGGCTAATTACATGCAGTTCTTTACCCTGCACAGTACTCTCCCCAAATCAAAACCACTACTCATAACTAGCCCTGTACTTAGGAACCAAGGATGATAATACCCAGCTCAGTAGTTTGCTTAAGTGAGAAAGATTGAATGTAGGGCTGAGAAAAAATCATTTTCAAAACACCCAGATTGTCTTAAAATTTTCCTTGCTTCTCTAAATGACAAAGAGAGTTTGTGTTTTGATTTTTAGGGGTAAAAGGGTGGGAAGATCTGTTATGAAATAGCAAGGTTTTCAAAAGTAACAGGCTTATCTGATCCCTTTTAATATCTTCTTCAAAGCAAGGTATTCAAGTGCTTCCTCTAGGCGGTTCCTCTCTCAACACCTTCACCTTGCTCTGTTCCCCAGTTCTGACTCCATCAGCAGGTCCCAGACAGAGGGATAAGGACCTGTCAGCTGTTCAAGTGTGCTATAAAAATATCACTCTTTTCTGATTTACAACAGAATTGCAGAATTTTACTACTGGGATGGACAAATATAAAACCTATGGTTCTTTAACATCAGAGACTAGCACCAAAAGAGAAAAATCCTCCTCCAGGAAAACTTGAGACTTTTTTTTTACTATCTTAGTAGCATTTGAGTATTTGTGTTTCCATAAATGGACACAAGTAAGAAGGTGAGGGTAGAGACTAAAAGTTTGGACTAAACATCGCTATGTTGTAAATATTGTCTCGTGTATACTGAAATCAAAGTTTTTATTCCAATGAAGAACAGGTTTTAATAGTTCCTCCAAGTCAAATAATAAGTAACATGTTCAAAATTTCTTGAGTAGGAAATGCTATTACTTGTTTGTCAAAGTCTTAACACTTCCGACATCATCTTATACACTACTCAGTAATTTCTTGAGCATCCATTCAGCCCTGAGTTAAGTAATTGGAAATATATGACAAGCAAGGCAAATACACTGTGATTTGGGTTGGAAAGCTAGCCTTCGAAAATTACATGTGAACGCTCCTAAAATCACTGTCAAATTAGCATTAAAGTACTAGATCTAGTCCTTAGAAGTGTGAAAGCCAACAAATAATAATTTCTTCTGTTTCGGTTAGCATTTCAGCTGTAGCTGCCCCTTCCCTGGAGCAGTGGATACCAAGGTTTAGCTTCAGCGGGAACGCTGTGTAAATTAAATTCACCAAATGCTGACCGTGCATCTAATATAGCTCTATGGTATAAAAACTGTTCCTGACTCCAGGAAACTCAAAATACAAACATGTTTCAGAAGAGGTACAGATTACAAAGCACATTTTAACACATTTCAGCATGTTTAGTTCTTGACCACAAACGTGTTTGACTGGGATGGAAGATATTACCCTCCATTTCATACATGTGGACAATGAAGCCCAGAGAAATGGAGACAAAGGCCAAGGTCACACAAATAAGAACTCTCAAGGTTTTGGACTCCTGTTTCTGTGTTTTTTATGGCACATGAGTCTTCCTTATAGATACAAGGCACACACAAATAAAATGACCTTGGGGAAACCAACACAATAGACATGAAGGTTTTGCTAACTGACAGTGCACTCTCCCTATGCCAGAGAAAGGGAAAAGGCGAGGGTGCAGGTGAATGAAGGCCGGAAGGCTTTGCTAACTGACAGCACACTCTCTCTGTGCGTGAGGACCAGAGAAAGGGAAAAGGCGAGGGTGTGGGTGAATGAAGGCCTGAAGGCTTTACTAACTGACAGTGCACTCTCTCAGGGGTGAGGACCAAAGGGAAAAGAAGAACAGAACGTCCTAGGTGGAGTCTGGCAAAAGGAAGATCTGGCTTGGAGGAGACTAAGAGAATATTCCAGGTCATGAGAATGTTTCCACAAAGGCACTAGAAGGGAAGGAATAGCAAACAAATTTGCTTTGCTGGAAGGAAGAATGTATTGGAAAATACAATGCAATAAGGGTTTGTATTCATCCTCTAGGGTCTAATCCTGAGGATTACGACACTCAAACACCCCACTTAGTTGAAGCTAGCTGAAGAAGAGAAACAGAATTGCAATAATGGTAGCAAGCAGATGTTTGCCAGTACAAAAAACTTCTCTGCTTACACATGCAAGGTGTAACAGCTGATACCTACTTGGTGGCTGGGCACAAAATAGGAAATGGATCTTATAATATCTATCATTCTTTTTGAGGCTTGACTTTACGCTCACGGAAATAAATCCTTATGTACTCTCTAACAAGGATAATGGCAAAGATGCCTATTTCTTTCATATTCATTTTCATTGTTCCTAGGAGTTGAAAATGTTACCCCAAATCAAAACATATATAGGAATCCAATCACTAAGCTGTTCTTCTGTTAATGATGTATTTTAGGAATTTGTTGGCAGGTGTTTTTGTTTCAGTGGTATTTCCAGAGGCAGAAGAATAAAGGGATGGGAAGGGCTTGGAGGAGGGAGCAGGGAAGACAAACAATGTAGGAAGAAGACTGAAAGTCCATCATAGCAAGGAGCTGCAAGAAATCCAGAAGCAGATGTGCCCAGGCAGTAAGTAAGTTAAGGACATAAAACGTCTATGGCACTTGTGTTTAAATTTCATGGCCATGGTGGTTTTCATTAATGTATTTAAAGCCTTCTCTCATTCCTTTTTCTTAAGTATATAAAACAGGCAGGCTACCATGGGCATTTCAGGCAGTTTATCAGACTCAGCCTTGCTGTGGTTAAGTCCATGAAGGAGGCAAAATGAGTCTTTCTTCCCCATCCTGCGTTTCTTCCCTGAAACCTCAGCATAAACTCTTGCGACAGTGGCCCAGGCTCCTTCCACTTCCTCCTGTCTCTCTCCCTTTCTCAATCTATTCCACATCAGATAAAATTTAGATAGATGCCAAAGCTTTAAAAAATAATAATAATAAAAGAAGCTAGTCATTTCAAAAAGTCTAGAGAGACCCTTTGGGGCCAGAGTCTTTCCTCGTGCCTCTTAAAGACCCTTGAACTTTGGTAACCACCACTTCTACTTACATTCAGGTGGCTGGGCTAAGCAACTGAAATTTAAAATAACCCTCTCAGATGAAGGGAAGCTCATGACCAAGGGGAAGTAGGGCAGCCAGAGATAGTGAGGAATCTCCCCACAACTGTAATCTGGTTCGGTGTGATTTAGCTGACCCACAGTGTTATCAAAAAACAAATTCTCTGGTTAGGCTTGAGTAAACAGCATGCAAACTGCACAGGAGAAAGTAAGAGGTGACTTCATCGTTGCTTCAGGCAACTAAGCTCCCTCACACTCCTCAAATCCAAAAGTGGTCAGTTGGTTATCCTGCATCCTAAAACTGCTAGGAACTACTAGGATGCAGAGTAACCAGTTAGAAATTAAACAGCTTAATTTCTGTTAGAAATTAAAATCCTCTACCCAGCTCGTGGGAACCTCTTTAGTCAAAGGGCAAGGGGTTAATGTTAACACATATCTTACCTTTAGAATAAGTGTAAACATAAATGTAATTTAACTTTCTACCAGCAACAGTCTGCTATGCTAACCATCCCCAAAGAACTCTGGCAAGAGCCACCAGCCAGGTCAACAAGCTATTAGGCTGAAAGCCGTGGTGTTCACCCGCAGCAGATCCATCTACTCATCTGCTAATGACTTTATGGATTTGCTTCCCGCAAATATGATCTCCACAGAGCTCTCTGGAATGGGGAAAAGCCTTGGAGAATGTCCACTTTCATACATCAGAGCCAACTTTAATGCCAATAAAGAGCTTCAGAAACTGAGCTCATGAACTATCCCCCCTTTCCTAGTAATTAGAAGGAGAATCACTAAAACCGCAATGCTGAAGGCATCCCTTTGTACTTCAGTCATGTTCCCAGTGGAAACTGTGCAAAGTCAGTGACGTAACAGGAAGGCTTTGCTGGATGGACAGCAGAGGTTCATAGAAGTCAAATAAAATAAGAACCTTAACTCAGCCCTCTCACCCACTGCCCACACCATGATCACTTTAAGTAATTTAACTTACCACTGCTAGTTGCTTTTGGGTAGGGGGGTGTTAAGCTGAAAGCAGAAGAACATAAAGAGAGAAACCCACATAGAGAAGTATGTGATACCCAGAAGAATTTCCCCAAATCCACATCTGTATACCAACAGGATTACAATTTATTACACTTATTTTTAAAGACATCTTATATCAAGACTATAAATAAAAAACAAATATTATTTACATTATATACCTCCCAATAAACATGACTATTTGGAGCAAATATACAACTATTTGAGCCAGGCACAGTGGCTCACACCTGTAAATGGAGCACTCTGGGAGTGTGAGACTAGCGTGAGCTAGAGTGAGACTCCATCTCTAAAAATAGCTGGGCTCTGTTGCAGGCACCTGTAGTCCCAGTTACTTGGAAAGGTGAGGTAAGAGAATCACTTCAGCTCAAGAGTTTGAGGTTACTGTGAGCTATAACACCATAGGACTCTACCAAGGGTGACAAAGTGAGAAGACTCTGTCTCAAAAAAAGGGTACAACTATTTACTGATCTTCAAGAAAAATACGTAGTTAGTCCTTGAAGTGGAAAGAGAACGGACCACAGCCAGCTCTGGAACGGGCTCCTCTGGGTCACCTAGCAGGAAGTGTCTTGCCTCCTCCTCTAGGGAACAGGATCCATGCAGAGCTCCTGTCCTAGGGGCAGTAACATGACCTACTGACAGAGAATGAGGGCTTTTCAGCCTGGCTGGGTTAACTTTCTAGTACCAACTACACCCTTGTCTGGGAGAGTTTTAAGCAAGTGGCTTAAATCACGCTGTTTCACAGAATGACAACAAACTTCCTTTTACAGTGGTTGTAGAGAGCAGATGAAACACAGTGAGGTCCACAGAGCACTCGGCTCTTCACTTGCTCAATAAAAGGGGCCTATTATAATCGTTGCTGCAGATGGTGTTGTAACTCTAAAATGAAGATAAGCAAACATATCTCCTTTACAGGATTGCCCCAAACTCCTTGTTTTCAGCCAATGTTTATTAAAGGATTTGTTTCCTGGGTGCCAGGCATTATGCTAAGCACTGGATATTAGTGCTCATTTGATTCTTATCTCTTTGAGCTTCCCAATAACCCTATATGGTTAAGTATTATTAGTATCCCTGTTTTATAGAAGAAGTTAAGTGGGACTTGCCCCAGGTCATTCAGTAATAAATCAGAGGGCTGGCTCTCTGGGAAAGCAATTAAAAAATTGTACAAGGCTGTAGGAGTGGGAGATGTCTACAACAGCAGCACCCTCAACCTGACTTTCATTACCTCTTAACCACAAAACAGAACCTTTAAAGGCCAAAATCCTCCACACAGAGGAATTGAGGAAAAATCAATTTAAATAGATGTTCATGTCTACTACATCATAAATTAATTATAATAAATCCCTTCAACTAGATTTTCAACATACTAGCCATAAAACTCCTACTTGGAAGCACTTGAGATTAATCATTTACAATTTTGACATTCCCAGTGATGAGTAAGTCCAATAAAATGAGTAGCTGCAATTACTCTGCACCATTTTCTATACCTGATAATTCTTCTACTGCTTGTCTTCCAGACCAATTCTCCCCAAAGAACAGGCAAATATTCTATACTATCATATAATTTATTTATATTCCCTATTTCATGCCACAAAGACTATCATTATAAAGGTTATTATTATTATTACTGGCCTTTCATGGAATTTGTTTCAGCATCAAATACAGTAGTATTAGAAACAGAAATAAGTCCTTCAACATCCCATGTGATGAGAATAGGCTAAAAATGCATCAGTTTTATTGGAGGGAACTTAAAACTTGGGAGCTAAATTGCTAGATGACAAGTTAATATATTTTCAAGCATGGATTCTGTCCATTTGATGAGAGATTGCTGTGTTATTTTTCAAATTAGGAAACTCTGCCAAGTGAGGAAAAAATATTAAGTGGGTAATAAATGTGTATCTTCCCCCAAATGAAACTTGTTATTTAAGGAGAGGTGTGATAACAATTGCTATAATCTGTGCTAGTTACTAACTTTCATATAAAACTATTATGATTCCATTATGTACTTAAAATAACAAATTCATAAAAATTTGATTGAATGGTGTGATCTTCTCTTGGTCGACAGGAACAACCTATTTTTATTGAGACAAGGGCAAGGGAAAATGGATTTACTGTAAACAACATAGCCCCATCTGTGATGCCCACTTCTTCTGCTGTAACTCTTTATTTATGGCCCAGCAGGCTCAAGTTCTACTACCTCCAACAAGTTTGTCCCAATTACTCCCATCCCTGAATGCCCACTGAATTTTCAGTCTACCCCACTGACAAAAGCTTAATTTCTAACCCTCTTCCAGATACAATTTTGCTTCTCCTCACTGGCCACACTGCTAATGATCTCATCCCTCAGGTCCCCTCGCCTGAGTGTTCCATGTGAGGACACCCATGAGGGAATGCCTCATTCTATACTCTAATCCCAGCACCTAGCACAGTTTTTAGAACACAGCATTATGTTCAATAAATAATTGTTGAGTTTATGTTGTTGTTTAGTCTTTACCTTGACCTCCAGTTTCCAAGAGAATTCCATGGTTAGAGTTACGGCTCTCTGGTAGGAATTATGCAGTAGACCAATTTTTTTTTTTTGTTGTTGTTGTTGTTGTTGTTGTTCCCAACACACAAATACTATAATCCAATTCAAAATTTAAACTCAATTTAGGGAAAACCGCCCACAGTAATGGCAGAAGGGAGAGGAAAAGGAGAAGACTGAAGAATTGCACGCTTTCAATTTTAAAAAGCTGAGGTTTGGATGCCAGCTCTGTGTCTTACGCCTTATACAGTGTGAGACTTGGGCAGTTTCATCTTCTCAGGCTGAATTCTTCATCTCTGAAGTGGGGATCATAACATTGCCTAGATAGGATTTTTGAAACTTAAATCACTGGATATAAACCACTAGCAATTTCCCTAGCCATAAAATGCACCTCATATATTGGTTTCCTTGCCTTTCCTGGAGTCATTTTTCAACCTCTTAATTATTTAAGATTTTAAAAAAGGAGGGGGCATGCATCTAAATAAAAATTAAGATGTATTTCAGTGCCATTAAACTAAACATTTGGGACAGATATCTTAAATAGTATAAGAAATCTGGAGTAAGATTTTAAGACAAAGAAAGCCTGAAAAGTAATGAAAACCTAACAGCATCTAAAAAATCTTGAAACAATATAGACTATAGTTTTAACTAAAATTCTCATAACAACTTTCAACAAAAATTTTGTGGGAAGTCATCCTGAAATTGTCCGTACTGAATGCTGGCTTATTCTTACTGGACACGTAAGTAGTACCTGTTCAGGCTTACTACAAGGGCAAATTCTAGCTTTACGATTATTTACTACTAATTGATATCTTAGAATACTTATGGATAAGGCCCAAAATGTTTTAGAAATTATATCTAATGACTTCATTAATTTAAAAAAAGTCTTCTTGCAAAGTAGCCACTTTAGGGGTATATAAGAGAATCAACAAAAAGATTTATGTTTTGGCTATAAATATATCAGACCAGATCTGCAAAATCTCAACTAGCCAGTTCACTGAGGCTAAAGGTAAATTCCACCCTTTGGGTTCTGGTAAGTGTCTGGTTTTCCTCATGCGTGCATTACATTTTCCTTCAAGAAAAACACAAAGCTCAGTAATTCGTTTAGTGTCCAAGCACTCCACACAGCACATCAACGAGTAGAAAACTGATTATCACCTCAAGGAAAGGTAATAGGAGATAGGAGACTATCTCATAGTTGATCATATTTAGAAATGTATTCATTAATCAGCCCTTCAAATGAACAAGGAAGCTTGATGGAAACAGCGGCCCTGGGAAAGATCTGCCAGGAGAAAAAGCTGGTAAACGTGGAAACAAATCCCCAAAGTGCCTGGGCCTTAGTTTTTTCACTGTATAATTCGAGAGAGTTCAGAAAGATTTCCTGGCTGATCCTTTGCCATTAAGGGATATATAACAATTTTTATTGCTTCACTGAACTCCAAATGGAATTATTTATACCTTTTCTCACACATTTAAGATGACTGCCATTAAATCTAGAGTTTGCTGGTCTATATTTTCATTTTAGAAAGGCTACTTCATTAATTTCATAGAGTATCCCACATTTTATTTAGTGGAGTGTGAAAAAGAACTGCATTCATCATAGAGAGCATTTTGTTCCCTCTGGGACTCATTCATCTTCTGTTAGTTACCCTGGCTGATGCAGGTGAGCATGAAACATGTGTTGTAACTTTCCACTGCATGAAAAACATGCTTCCCAGGGTCTGCCCTACATGGGAGTTTTGTGGCTGAAGACAGTACTTTAGAAGACCATCAGCAAGATAGGAACTGGGGCTGGATACATTCTGAGTTTGTGCTTATGGGTGTGCAAAAACAGCTTGAAGGCCAGGACATTCGCTTAAAGTCCTGGGCCCAGGCATGTCCCTGTAGGGTCAGAGGTGAATCAGCATAGCCCCTCCCTTCCTTCCCTGCTGGAGGCCTTGGTCCAAACGTTAGCATCTCAGTACGGCTGACGTTTTACTTCATTCCGTACAACATCCCCATCCCATTACTACCTATTTTATTCCCATAATTTGGATCTTTTTCTGACACACTATGTAAATTGCTGTTTATTATTTATTGTACACACACTAAGATGTCAGCTGCTCACGGACAAGAGGCTGCTGTCTGGTTTATTTACTGACGTATCCCAAGCACCCTGAACACTACCTGGCATGTAGCAGGTGCTCAAAAACTCTTTGGTGCAGAAGTAAACAGTGTCGCTTTGGCTGATCATTTTTAACAGACAGAATAGCTGGTTGACCCTTTTACTCACAGCCTGTGTTCTGCCCAATTATTGTCCTCTGCTGAGTTTTTAGTGACACCAACCAAAGGTACAGAGAAGCTTCAAACTCTGAAAACTACTGCTGACTGACTGACATCAGTTGCTTAGAATTCTTTTAAATGGTATTATGTGTTTTCTGCCATGTCTCTGCATATAATTTTATAAAAAAACAGACCCTGCTGAGATGTGAGGTTCTTTTCTCTTTCTCCAACTGTAGAAAAACAACAAACAAACAAAAAAAATACAAAATGGGAGATGAGAATTGCTGTTCCAGATTTTATATTTAAATGATCATAACCCAGAATCCTAAGAAAATAAGTCACCCTGGAGGCAGTTTGGCAAAAGCTTTGACCGAGCAAATCATATTTCTAGGAATGTATCTAAAGGATGCAACCAAGCAAGTGTAAAAGGCTCTCAAGAATTTCACTGCAGCACTGCTTATGTTAGTGAACTAGAAACCATCCAAATGCCCAACAACCCGGCCTGATTATGCAAGCTGTTTACAGCCGTACACTGGGAAAGCCCAAAGGCAAATGATTAGAGAACTGAAACAGGGCTTACTTCAAGCTACTACCACAGGACTAGAGAATACAACTGGGTTTTAACATACCTCTTCTGCACTGACTCTCTAGACTACTTGTGGGCCAGAGTATGAACACGGTCTTCAGTCTCTGAGGCAAATGGGCTCCGTTCTATGTGGTCACAACACCATCTTTGCTGCCTCCACTCACTCCAACCCTAAACTGTCCAATTTCTGTTCCCTACCCAACCCACACCAAAGCAGTTAAGATAACTCACGAGGTAGAAACCACCAAGTTTGTTTAATCCTTTCATAAGTGCTCAAATTATTCTCATCATTTTGCTATTTCTCAGGAAAATGGGTTTAACTGAAGACAGGAAGATGTCTTTAACCAAATAATATGCTCTCAAAACAGACATGCATGTCGACACCTCTAACTGCAGGTACCATCTCTGAATGGGTGGCTACTCTGGGTGAGAAGCAAATCATACAACAACTGCCAGAAAGAGACAGTCAGCCCAACATGCTCAGAGCTACGAACATCTCTGAGGCTTTAGGAACACTGTCAGCGTCCCTCTGCTCAGTCGTGTAGGTGACTGCTGCAGCACCTGTGGGACTGTGGTGCCTTTCCTCATCCAACCTGCCCATACAGCCAGCTGCCTTTAGGAACCCTGCGTATCATCTGTTTCTAATCAGTCTGTTGGCCGTTTTGCCCAACTCAGTCTGCTTTGCTATATTTCAGAGGAAGAGAAGAGGCAAATGATTAGGAATCTAAAGGAGGGCTTACTTCAAGTGGGGAAAAATGTTAACACAAGAAAGGAAACAATGAGCTAAGTGGGCTGCAACTAAAGTGAAATATTCCATAATGACAAATAAGGAGTTAGAAACCTAAGTTAGAATCCTAGCTGCAAAGACCAGATGTGAACTGAGGTGAAAACTTCCCCCTATACCTCCTGCCATCAACTGGAAGAAGCACCACTGTTACTCTTATGGCACGGCTGACACTGGTCCCCATCCCTGCCTACCCCAAATCTCAGTCTGCACTCACTAAACTATAAATGTAAATGTTTCTTCTTACCTGGGAAGGGCCATTGCAAGTTAAGAAATTGGTCAGAAATCAGCAATCCTTAGCAGGGTCAGGCTTCAGAAGGAGAGGAAAATTTTGAGGAAAAAGAACTATTTTCTCACTTGCAGCCTTTTGATCTTACAGAAATCCACCAACTTCTCAAAGCCGTATCTATAAAATATACTCTCATTTCAAACTCATTTCATAACAATACCTAAACACTGGGTTTCTAAAGAGCAAATGAAGCCACATAGATTCCTGGCCTACACCAAGCTATC
Organism: Loris lydekkerianus; assembly: GCA_963574355.1. NCBI lineage: Eukaryota > Metazoa > Chordata > Mammalia > Primates > Lorisidae > Loris > Loris lydekkerianus. The sequence goes on along the minus strand of CAUYPK010151136.1, from coordinate 20,841 downwards.
TAAAGTCAAGGATTGCAGTAACAGAGCACAGAGATACTTTTGCCCTACAATTTCATTTTATAGCAAAAAAAAATTTTTAAAGGAGCCCAGAGGAATGAGGAGATGTACCCACAGTCTTGGTCCTTCCCAGCACACGCTCCCCCAGTGCTCCTGTGCATGAGTACCCTGAGAGAAGCATAAATGCTCCTTATGCTCCCAGGTCCAGATGCTCATGGAACAAGGGAATGCCAAGACTAGCCAGATACACAGCAAAATAAAGCTGAGCACAAAACCAAACTGGAATTCTAAGAGAGCTTTGCTGAAAAGTAACAGTCCAATAGCTTTTAATGAACTATTTTCTTTCTCCTTGTTAGAGGGTGAGAAAAACAAACAAAACCAACTGGTCATCTCTGTCTAGCACAACTCTCCTCAGATTTACCTGTGTTTTAGTAACTGAGTTGAGAAAGGGAGAGAAAACATGAAAAGGTATAAAATAGATTTTTTTTTAACTTTCTCAGTAGCTACAATATTCTCCATTTATGAAACTATCCTTTTCCTTTATGATTTGGAAAATAACCAGTCCCTAAATTGGAGGTTTTGGTCTCAGCAAGAACAGAAAGGAAAAGCCCCTTTCCAAATTCACCAAAATCATTCATGGTTTTGGACAGTTTTCATTTTCCTAAAACTTTTTTTTTTTTAATAAAAAATAAGAACAAAAGAGAACTAGAAAGCGAAAGAAAAAGAAAATGAATAAGGACAAAAAAATTGTTGTTAACATCCTGACAATATGCCTTTTGTTGAAATTTGATTCAAATCCAATAAATGCGTATATTAAAAGAACATAAAATTCTTCCCCTCCAGGTTTAAAATTTTAATATAATTTTATGACCTATTAAAACGTTCTCATATTCTTTATAAATGTTCCCAGCATTTATAAAGAAAGGAAGTACTATTTTTTATTTGTAAAATTAAATAAATCTAGAGATAACTGTCAAAAAATATACAATTTTGTTAAATTGAATTTTTTAGCAGTGTCTAAAGACTTCAAGAAAAAGAAAATGCACCTTAGTAGTTACCGTATATACTCGAGTATAAGCCGAGTTTTTTTCGGCACAAAATTTGTGCCGAGTTCGGGTTTTTCGGAACAAATTTTGTGCCGGATAAAACTCGGCTTATAGTCGAGTACATACGGTAATCTCTAATATTCTGACCACTTCTCCCCAGAAAGTGGGAATACTATGAATTGTCCCATAGACTTCTGGAATAAGTTTTGAATTCTTTTTAAAAATGGGTCTGTTTGCTTAACAGAAAGGGGGCTTGTTAGCAGGAAAGATTTTGGTTGTTGGGACATTCAAATTTCTGTCATTTATAAGACAAATGAAAGACTCAATGACACAAAATAAGCTTTATTGTGTACTGAATATCGTCTGTGGCTGTAAAAATCACAACAATAAAAAAATGCTATAGAGAAAGTCTACTATACCCTAAACCTTTTATCTCCCTGACTAAAGCTTAAGACAGTCATCCAAAAATAAAATAAAATGGAACAGCAGTTGCTTAGAAAAGCTCCCATGTTTGGGAAAGAGCGTTGAGCCAACTTTGACCGATGATACAGCAAACCAATCATGGTTCCTGGATGCTGGCAGGAAAATTCAATGTTACTATTATAAAAACTGAAGATTCCTTTCTGCAAATATTCTTTCAGTCTGTAATTTTAAACTAAAATGTATTGATACTATTTTCCCTTTCTTTATCAAAAAAAAAAAAAAAAAAAAAAGAAAAAAGAAATGTTTTTTAGGGCCTAGCCCTAGACCATTAGGCTTGAAATAAATCCTCAGACTGTTTCTTATTTGCTTACTTTACTCCCTAAATTTCTATCTGTCCCAAAGACAATAAGAAGTGTTGCAGCTCTTTGTGTAGTCTTGTGCCCACTGACCTAAGTAAGGAAAACCAGATAAACTGGGGACATTTTGCTAGAATGCACTGTTAATTGGCTTCTAGCAGTCATAGCTTAAGATTCAGAAAATATTCCTCTTCAAGTAGAACATTCATATTATTATTCTTCATATAAGATGTATTCTTAACAATAAATCTTAATAATTTATACATTAGATATTATAAAGTATTAATACAAAAAACCTTAATATACTATAATATATAGTACAAATGTTATTGATAACCTATATATATATTTTATATTTTATGTCCATGCACACTTAACATTATTTTCCAAGGCTTCTGTTGTACTTTTACTGACTTTTATCATTTCATCCACATCCTCTCACCAAGCATTTACTAAAGACTTATTATGAACCAAGTGTTAATTCATGAATAATTCTATTTCTTAGCAATCACTCTAGACCAGCAGTTCTCAACCTGTGAGTCGTGACCCCTTTGGGGGGTTGAAGGACCCTTTCACAAGGGTCACCTAAATACATCATGCATATCAGATATTTACATTACAATTCATAACAGTAGCAAAATTACGAAATAAAGTAGCAACAAAAATAATTTTATGGTTGGGGGTGGCCACAAAGGGTTGCGGCGTTAGGTAGGTTGAGAACCAGGGCTCTAGACAAAGAGTTTTCAACGTGTGATTTGGGTTGAGGATTGCTGATATCCTTGAAGAGGCTCCAGGGGGGCTGATTACTTTTCACCCTAACACTAGGGCATCTTGCGCCTTGAAGCTCACATTCTGACCCTGCAGGAGAGTTTTCCCAGGCTGTATGATGTGACAAGGCCATTGTTGAAATGAGTGTTTGCGTATGGTTGTTTCATGCAGTCTCAATTTTAATTTCTAAAAAGGTAAATATTAATAGACATCAACTCTATAAATCAAAGCATAAATTGGGATCCACAATAATTTTAAGAGTATAAAGAGGCACTGATACTTAAAGGTTTGTGGATCCGCATCCTAGATCACTGGCAAGACTTTCTCCTGCTACTACTATACAGATTTCAGAATTCTAATTCTTGGGTGACTTCTGGAACTCTTACCCTTCATCTAATTAGGAAAATAGAACAATAATATCTCAGCTAAACAACTTTACTGCCTGCGATGGGATAAAGACAGCAAGGGGGAGAGGTGGTTAGCTGCAAGAGTGAAAATATTTTAAAGTCATATTCAGTGTCAAAGCCCGAACATAAACCTTTATCATTTAAACCTTAAAGATACTTATTCTGGGTTATCCTGTGGCTGAAGTTCTGCCTGCCTTTATAAAAACCTACTCTGAATCTAGAAAAGTCAAAACAGAGTCTGTTTATTATGCACGCAGGACACCAGTTGAGAAGAAATGTCAGTTTTTGAAAAAAAGCTGGCTTTACAAGATGGATGAGGAAAATAGTCATTCCTGTAAATCAGAGCAGCAGAGTGAGAGCGTCTAGATTATTCACTAACAATTAGCCCAGCAGAGTCCCTAAGTGTCTGCAGTGAGCAGAGAATGAGGGAGCATACAGAAGAGTTTCCATTTTCAGCATGACGTTTTAAGTCAAGGCAGAAAAATCTCACATTCTTCCCGTAAGTCTGAACTCTTGTTTGCCATTCTTTATGTTTTATGCCCACATTATTCTTTGAAGCACCATGTATCATCTTTTGAAAACACCTCAAACAACTTTTGATACCTTCGCTTTAGTCATGATATATCAACACCTATTGTTATCAAACACTTCAAAAAATTCCTTAATCCTGTCTAATCTTTTACAAAGATGTTTATTTCTTATCTTTTTCTAGCCTCTTGCCTTTGTCTGTAAATGTACATTCCAGGAATTTTCAGAATATTCTCAAAGAAGGATCGACACCTCAGTGCTTATTCACACACGTTGATCCTTCCAGATTCCATGTGGTGTTGCAAGTTCATTTCCAATTTGCTATCTATGCTAGGCTCCTGATTAACAGGCAGAAATGTTTCTTGCTTGCTTCTTTCCCTTTATTATCATAGTCTCTAATGAGTCCTGCAAGGTGTATTAAATTATTTTTTTTTTCTATTTGTCAAAATAAGTCACTTTTTATTTCTAATCCAAGGCACTACTATTTTTATATGTTATTTTGTTGTTGTTGTTGTTGTTGTTGCTGTTTTCCCTCCAAATTTTAAGTTACGATAGCCTAGAAATTCTAATAACTTGCAATTCATCCCATTTTGGAGCTTTTGCCTTGATCTTTAGAGTAATTTTCCATTACCAGAAATGGTCCTGTCAAAGACAAAGTCAATTTGTTTTAATTTCACATGTAGAAATTCTTCAACGCACCAAATCATACATACTGAGGAACTGGAACAAACAATGCATGGTTCCTTACAGCTCCTCGCTTACAAAGCAAATAAAAATTAATCCTCCAAATGTTTCTACTTCATTCTTTAGTTTTTCACTAGAATTTTTATTTAAATGTTTAAACTTTGAAATAATTTATCTGAACTTTAACGTGCATTAATTCTGCTCCCAATGTGCCGACATGCACATATCTTTGCATTAGTTATTTGGGTAGCCATATCATCCTCCTAGAATCCTTCATAGTCCCTGTCAGACTCCTAGGAAACATCAGATTTTGACTGGAAATGGCTTCATAAATTTACCCAAGCCACAAGGCATGACTTAAATTGGGCCTACGAAAGCTTTAGTAGCAGTCATTTCCTAAAGGTTCCTATTTCATCCTGAAAATAGAAGGGGCTAAGAAATGTAAGTATCAGAGGAAACATTTCACAAAATAGCATTGCTCTAGTAATAAAAATGCACTGAGGAAACAAGATTAGGATACTCACTCAGTTTTCACGCGAGCTGACAATTCTGTACTAGAATCAGTCATTTGCCCAGACACTGGTCAGATGACAATATTTCATTCCAAAGTCATGGTATAAGAACAGCAGTCTTTTGATTTCCATAAAATCTGTTTCTTACTTTATTTATCCTTCTTTCACTTTCTAATTCATTAACATAATGTTCACAGATAAAATATATTATTGAAGTGAGCACACTAGAAAAAATGAGCAGTTTTACTTTTCCTTATTGTCTTTTTTTTTTTTTTTTACTGTAACCATTTTGCCATTTATTTATCCTCATCCATTTTCATCTAAAGTATTTTTATCTTGCCTATTCTCAGTGGCCAGCCCCATCACACGTTCTCTCTCCATTTCTTACCAGCTTTTATAGTAGCAGTTCTTATCTTTTCTCTGCAAGTTTAAATAGACTGTGTATACTACTGTTGAATTCTTTCCCTTATCCAAAATACATTGGTGTTTTGGGGGGGGGGGGATATACGGGAAAGGAAATTATTATTTTAATTTTAAATATTAAAAATATAGTAATTTACTCACTGTGTGCCTAACACATTTGAGAGAAAATTTAGCGTTTGAGGCCATTTTGCAAGGCCCAGGACATATTGCAGTCACTCTTCTAGGAACATGAATAATTCACACCATATGAATGACACCTGTGTACCTTTGTCAGCACTCCAGGCTCAGGGCCATGCTGCTTCTGAGGTCCATTACTGTCCCCAAGGATGAGAAGACATTTTGCTTGTCCTATTGGATATGTGAGGTCAGAGCTCTGAAAAGCTTAAGTTGTTACAATGGAGGCCTCCACACCGTTATACAGAACACCAGAATACATAAGGTGCTGCTCATTCTTCCCATGTGACTGGGTAGAGTACATTCCAAAATTCCCTTCTCTTTGCATCTCAGCATCTTCCCCCACTTCAAGCACATTTTAGAATCTGAGCAATTGATCCTTGTGGACAAACCCCTTTGAACTAGAGCTTTGAAGCCAGGTCATCGCCCCAGGCATGAAACAAGATGAGAAATAAGCCTCTAAATACTAATTTCACCAAATGCTGCCTTTTTTCAGAAGCCAAGATTCTGTAATCAGAAAGCCTATTCTTTTTTTTTTTTTTTTTTTTTTTGCCTAATAGATCTTGAGCACCAAGTTATGATATTATTTTAAAACTTAGTGAATTTCTAGTTTCAATTGTTGTTCTCTGGTTCAACCTTGTAAATTGATTCTGACTCCACTGAGCTCTCTAAAATGTTGTCTGTCACACTTGAAGCCTTTGCCTGCCCCTTATTTTATGGTATGGTTGGGGCTTCCAGCCCCTATGGTCGGCACCCACCCTCCTCCCTCTCGACCCTTCTGCAGCATTTTACCTGCCTCAGGGAGATTCTGCCACTCTGTGTGCCATGTACATATGTTCCATAGGCTTACAGCTCTGCTACCACACCCACTACCACTGATCATCAAATACCAAATCAATGGGAAGAAGTGCATCATCTTGGATTTCTCACAGGTTCAAGGCTAGGTTCTATCACATCCACAGGGATTTCTTCTAGGTGAATGCCTATTTTCATGCACAGTGATCAGAACGATAAGATGTTCCATCTTAGAAGTGAATTTCATAAACACAACCTATTCAGAGATGTGAAGTCCCTTAACACTGCAAGGAGTGGTTTTTAACAACAGTCACAAGCAATGTACTGTTAAAAACCAAAGCTGAAGAGCATTACTGAACATCAACGTGGCCTGAAGACGTTTTACTCTGTGGCATTACTGATGTGGAAACCAAATAAAAGCTAGTCATTCTTCCTTAGATAATGCTTCATTTATGGAGCACAGATACGAATCTCTAAGGAGAATAAAAAAACTGAATTATCCCTTTCGGAAACCAATTAACAGTACAGTTTTTGAAAAGACAGAAAACTCCATGTCATGTTTTATAAAGGAACAAGTCTTCAAAGGTTTTCTTAACCCCCTGAATAGAAATAAAATCATGAAAAAAATGAGCAAAACATATGTATATTTGAATGTAGTCTCTCGTATCCTTAATTGTTTAAGGATAAACTGCCCACTTTATGAATAATCAGCTAGCATTGGAAAGTTCAGTCTGCTCCGACGGGGTCAGGGAAAGAAGTAAACTAGTAGGTCACGCAAGTATTTAAAGCACAAGCTTTGGCTCAGCGCCTGAAGCTTAAGCGCCTAAGGCATCAGCCACATACACCAGACCTGGCGGGTTCGAATCTAGCCCAGGCCTGCCAAACAACAATGACAACTACAACCAAAAAATAGTCGGGTATTATGGCAGGCACGTGTAGTCCCAGCTACTTGGGAGGCTGAGGCAAGAGAATCGCTTAAGCCCAGGAGTTAGAGGTTGCTGTGAGCTGTGACGCCACAGTACTCTACCCAGGGTGACAACTTGAGGCTCTGTCTCAAAAAAAAGAAAAGAAAAGAAAGAAAGAAAAGCACAGGCTTTAGGTAAATTTATGGGGTCTTATTTATTTGGACACTTTAGAGAAAGTAGGGAAATCAAGGCCTTGCAACTGAGCTGTCAGACTGCACAGCCTCAGCATCCTTTGGCGGTGAGGTCTGGTCTTCTCACTGGGGCCCCCAGTCCTGTCTGACACCTTCTCCTCCCCACTGTTATCTCAGGACTGTGCTGAATTCTCAAAATATATTCTCTGATATATTTTTCTGGAATGACTCCCACATACCAGACCCTGTGTAAGGGCTTTGCTACTTCCTAATCCTCACAACAGTGCTTCAGACTAGGCATTATGTCCCCCTATTTTAGAGTTGAGGAAAAGCAGCCTAGAGAAATTATCTAAGATGACAACTAAGTAACAGAGTTTAGCATTCCAACCTGGGTATGTCTAATTTCTAAGCTCTTATTATTCTTTCCAGAATACCATGCTATTCCTGCTATTTTTCTCTGTTAACTGTACAATATAGACAAGAGTGTTACTATACGCTTTAAGTATAATTAAATTTTAAAAGGTTTCATTTAGAAACAAATAGTAAGAAGCAGTATGGCTAATAAACACATTGATCTAATACAGTAATTTTGAATGGATTCCTTATTTGTTGACACAAAGCTTTTCTTAACCTCTTGAATAGGAATGAAATCATGGAAGAATGAGTGAGACATGTGCATATTTGAAGGTAGTCTCTCATATACAGAGAACTCCACTGAAATGCCACAGGATTTACTGTTCTATGCACTTTGTAGTGAGAATAAATGCCAATTACTACTTTCATTGATCATATAAATTTTCCAGAAATATAATAAACTTAAGAAGAATGTTGATTATACCTTAATAAAGTTTTTTTAATAAGGTAACCCACAACTAAACAAGAAGAAGAATGAAAAAGAACTGCAACAAACATTTATGAGTATGACTTTGTGCAAGGCACTCTGGTTATTTCTTTGTGGATGTTCTTTTATTTAATCCTCACCCTGTGAATTAGCTGTCATTCTCTTTTAACAGAGAGGAAAGTCAAACACAGAGGTGCTGAGACCCAAATCTTGGTGGCGAGGGTCTGACTGCACGTCAAGTGCTGCACCAATCTGTTGCTCCACATAGATGACGAGAGAAAGCCTCAGAGCCAGGCGGGGAGGTACAGATTCTCCCAAGAGAACCCCCCCCCCCCCCCACCTTGGCCTGCAGGGTCTCACAGCCTTTAGGTAGCAATACAACTCTTGATACCCTCTCTTCCTCCTTGTGAGAAATCACAAGGAACAAAGAAGACTGAAAAGGGGCAAATACAGAAAACCCCTAATTAGAAAATACCTAAATTTATATATTTAGGTACAGAGTAGGAGGAGACATGCTGGATGGAAATGGGCTCACAGCTCTGAGGGAGTTTGGACAGGGAGTTTATTATCTAGTCAGTCCATTATCTCACTTTTAAAAGTAGAAACATATAACCAAAGAAGCTGAATTAGAGCAAATCTCAGTAGCTATTTCTTCCTTAAAAACTTAGAACTCATGGCTGGGAGTGGTGGCTCATGCCTGTAACCCTGGGAGGCCTCATGAGGCAGGAGGTTCACGAGTTGGAGACGAGCCTGAGAAAGAGCGAGACTCATCTCTACTAAAACTAGAAAAATTAGCCTAACTTCAGATACATGCCTGGAGTCCCAGCTACTTTGGAGGCTGAGGCAGGAGGATTGCTTAAGCCTCAGAGTTTGAGGTTGCATTGAACTATAAGGATACTACTGCATTCCACACTGGGCAACAAAGCCAGACTCTGTCACAAAACAAAACAAAACAAAACCCTCAGAACTCAGTCACTTTAAAATATTCACTGAAAAATTATAAACGTATATTAGGTTTAGAGAATGGTAAAATGAACCCCCATAAGCCCTTTAACAATCATCTGAGATTTTACCATACACTTACTCTACCCTTCAGATTTTTTTAATGTTTGCTAAAGTATCAGAGCAAGTCTTATTTGTCCTAAAGCTGTGAAGCTGTCATTCACCTCTACCTGCTTCGATACACACCTCTAAAATATATGGGCATTTTCCTAGACAACCACAATGTCGTAGTCCCACCTAACAAAACTAGGAATAATTTCCTGGTTATCTTGTCTGATCCCTATTTGAATTTCACTGATTAACTAAAAACACTTTTTTTAAACTTTTTTGGTTGTTCAAATCAGGATCCAACTGAGGGGCACACACGGTGCCTCGTCTCCTCTACATTTTAATCTGGAATAGTCCCTTCAGGCCATCCACTCAATGAAAAAACTAGCTCAATTACACAAACCAGTTTTATTCATCTCACACGCCCTATTATTTACTGTGTGTATCAGAACATGGTGGCTCTCACAGACACCTTCGAGTTTCAGAGTTCAGTTTTCAACTCTCTTCTTTCAGACATGACATATCATATAGACAGCCGGGTTTTGTCATCCTTCTAGAAGTTCTCTACATCACTAAGGACTAAACATGTCCATTACTACAATGATACTTAATTACAATGGAAGCACACTGAAGTCCTATTTGAGGGACTGGTAGGAACCCAGCCAATCCACCCCTTTGCCCCATTACAAAGGAGACAGCCAGGCCAAACCTGGGTAATTCTTCACAGAACAGAGCTGCCCATTGTTAATTATGGAGTTTGGGGAATTAGTTGGCTAACAAACGACAGACAGGCAGGGGAAAATCAGTTTGCTGGATCACAGAATGTGCTCAGCTCGTTTTCTTTGTCAGGGGATTTTAATTATTTATGATGAAGCTCCATTGCATGTTTTGTAATAATAACGAAGTCTTAGTAACATGAAACCTCACTGCAACAGAGCACAGCTATTAAATCTCTGCTGAGAGCAGCGCCAGGGAGCCAGGGCTTTTTGTGACCAGCAAGGACTGTCAGGTCTGTAGATAAAAAAAAAAAAAAAAGTGAAAAGTGACCAATTGCAATTTAGTGAACCCAGCAGGGACGGCACGGCTCGGGAATTGTGCTTTCATGAGACGCAGCACACCCCCGCCTCCGTCTGCCCTTACCCAGCCTGCCCTTCTGTTCTGTGCCCAGATGGAGGCAGCCCCAGGCAGAGCTTCCCGGGTAGCTCCCCTCCTCTGAAATTCTCTTAAGACTGTCTCCTTTTCACACTCCTGATTTATAGTCTATGAAGTGCAACACCAAAAAAGGTATGTGTGAGTGACCAAAGGCCAATCAGGATCTTGCTGTGAATGCCCAAGGTGGCAGGGCCAGGGTGTGAAGTGAGAAGGTAGGGCGTGGGGCCATCCTCTGCCCTACTCCTTATTGTCCCCTAGTTTTTTTTTAACCATCATTAGCAAGCATTTAGTGAACAATTTAAAAGACTTTCCCTGCAAAAAGAAGAAGAAGAAGAAAAGAAGAGAAAGAAGAAGAAGAAAATAGAAAATACAATTCAAGAGAGCCTTCATTTAAAATAAAGTAAATGGTAACAAAGCCTAGGAAGGTGGGATGAGAAAATTTATTCGGAATGATTGTGTGCCCTTAGTCTGTGGAGGAATAATATCCTCAGAGGCAACACACTCATCCTTAATTACCAAGAGGCCAAAGGTTCTGTCACTGATGATCTAGGCCATTCTCCCTCTTTCTGTCCAATCTGAAGTCATTATCTCACATGCTGTGCATTACTGTTACTTAATGCTAATAAAAGACACAATATGTTACATACTTGCTACCATCCCCCTCCATTAGCTTATGGATTCCTGAGAGAGAGGGACTAAGCTTAAATCAGCCCAGCAGCTTCCCACACAACAGGCATTCAATAAGTAACATAGGTGGCAAGAAGAAGAAGGAGGAGGAGGAAGAAGAAGAAGAGGAAGAAGAGAGGGCCCCCTCTCTGCCCCACCCCATCTAGCTACTGCCTGTCCAACATATGCTGTAGTCTTTCTCACTGTAACACTTACCATACTATATTACCAACTGCCCATGTACTTGCTTATATCCCAGCTAGCAGTTTAATAACTCAACAGCAACTTGTCTGACAGTTGAGTTAATAAATATGTTCTGAGCACATATGCCTGGAACTGTGTGACGTGCTACCAGTTCAGTAGAGATAAAGATATGATCCCTGATATCTCAAAGCTTTCATTCTAGCACAGTGAATTTTGCAGAGTGGAATTGCTAGCTGAAAGCAAATATACATTTCAGATTTTTTTTTACATGCCACCAAACTGTCCATTTGGGGGTGTGTTAAGCTCTTCTAACACCCATTTGTTCACTGGGTTAGCCTCTTTACCAGCAAATTTCCGCAACCTACAAACACACTCAAGTCTCACCTAAGTTAAAAAACCAAACAAGCAAACCAAAATAAAACCACTTGTTTGAATCTCGCTTCTGGCAGCTTCCTCTTCAGGCTGCCATTTCGCCCCCACATCTGTCCTTCTCATTCCAACTCCTCAGTTCCCGTTGTGTTCCTGCCCCTCCACGGCATCACTTGCTACACTCCTGGGTCACTCCTATTCTGAAAATACAAACTCCCATCACTTCCTTCTCCTGCACAAAGGCTCTGGGAGCCCCCAGAACAGTTAAAATCAACCCCTGCAGTGTGAAATCTGAGGCTCTTCACAATCTGTTTCCCCCATACCTTTACAGCCTCACCTCCCAACACAAAACCTGCCCCACCCTATTGTCTTTGGTCCCGTTACTCGACTTTCCTGGGAACTGCCCTGCACTTTGCTCATCACTTTCCCACACTCCCATTCATCTGTCCAAACCTCCTGTCTTCAGGGCCAGTACAAAGACCAACCTGGCTGAGCCTGCCCTGTCCCCTCCTCCCCAAGCAGAGCCCCTCTCTTCTTAATCTCCCTCAGTGTCTGCCATGTGCCCGTGTCCCTCAGTGAATGGCACGTTCCTTGGAGGCAGAGACTAGACCTTACTCACTTCTGCATTTCTTACACAGCTACCCTAGAAATCCTGTCTTGAACCTACCACATTATACTTTTACAATTTCAATCTTGTATCTTATTTGGGGCTGCTATAAAAAATACCATGAACTGGATGGTACATGGCATTTATAAACTACAAACATTAATTTCTCACAGTTTAAGAGGCTGGGAAGTTCAAGATCAAGACATCAGCACAGTTGTCTGCTGAGAGCCATCCCTGTCCTGGCTCAGAGATGGTACCTTCTGATGGCACCTGAATGAGCTTCCTTGGGCCTGTTTTATAGGGGCACTAATTCCATACATGAGGGCTGCACCCTCATGACACAATCACCTTCCAAAGTCCCCTCTTCCTAAATACCATCACCGTGGCACTTAGGATTTCAACATGTGAATAGAGACATGAGATAGAGACATTCTGACTTTACCAAGTTAACTTTTCTGAATTTTTATTTATCAGTAAATGAGACTGATAATACTCACTTCTTAGCATTAAATTTATTAAAAGTCACTAGATGATGTAAAACAAAACCTGAAGGAAAATATAAATATGTAGAAAATATACCTTTAAGGAGTAATTGCTTTCTATCTGTTAGTATCACAATTAATTTTCAAATATTATACTTCATTTGGTAAAAAGTATCATTTTTTTCCTACTCATGGTATGTGACTAAGTTTCAACTTAAAGTTGCTTTTCAAATACTGTAACTTTCAAAAAAAGCTAGTACTTAGTACTAGGACAGAATGCTTTTCAATACTATTACTTTGGCTGTTAACTATTAGTGTCCTCCTTACTCTGAAATCCCACCTTTGTTACTGACTTATGTGATAAAAGCCTTGATACACAAAGGTGAGAGGAATATCCTAACCGGTTACCACATTAAAAGATCAAATACATGGTCTGACATTGCACACGAACTAAAATGTTTACTTTTAAATTGCAGAACAGAAATAAAAGGAAAGCAATAATGTTAAAAAATAATAATAAAGTAAAAAAGATTGAAATGGTTTCAATATACTCAGAAATCCCCAAATGTTATCAATGATGAGTTCTGATCCTAGACTTCAGAACAGGGTTTAAAAACCTAAATTGGAGTAGAAAAATGAACACCAATTTGTTTTTGGACAAAATTTCACCCAGGTTTGTCCTTAATGGCCCTAGAAGGTATACAAGTGCTTCCCAATCAACCAGCCCAGCTTCCTCAACCATAAGCCATTGTAACTGAGTTATTTCACAACCTTCTTTTACTTCACTTACCACCTAAAATGTAATCTTGGAATCAAACACAGCTCATAATCACAGGGGGAAGTAAAATTTGTAGCTGTCATCAATCTCCAGGCAGACATCATCGCCTGCTGGGTACAGAGACAAATGAAGCCCAGAAAGAGTGTCTGGTATCTCAGCCAATCAGGACACTGGCTGGAGGGTATCCTCAGCAACCTCCTCAGGGTGGCAGGATCAGTACTTGTGGGCGAGAAGCAGATTGGGCACAAAATACAAAGGTTTGAGGAACCTTACGTCCCCCTCTATATAAGTGAACCTGGTCCTAGGACTTAGGCCCTAGGGATGGACTTGCCTGTCCAGGCTGCCTGACAGAAAGACACAGCCTAGAGCCAGGCAAGCTAGATGTTAAGGGTCTAGAGCCGTTCTATACTCAGTGTGCAACCTGAGTAACATTTCATCTTGCAAAGCCTCAGCCTCCTGATGTATGAAAGGGACATGTGTAGTAGAAGAAAGTGTGAGGGGTAAAATGGGACACATACAAGGAGCTCCTTAGACCTGTGGCACCCAGTGGGGACAAACAGCCTGGTACCAATGAAGCTCTCATATGGTAATTCCCTTTCTTTTGCGCAAGGGCTAAAGGTAATTCTTCCACTCAGGCTCTGTTTCCTCACACCAACAGTCAAGGCTACATACACCTTCTGTGTTTTAGGGGAACCCCAAACAAAACAGTCCCATCAAATCATTTTCAAATTAAAAGCGAAACATACATACACTTAACAAGGACATTGATGGGATAACTTTGGGGGCATTTTGTATCAGTTTGGATCATTTGGTTTTTCAGCAAGCTAGATCAGACGTGCTGATCGCAGATAAAGTCTAGCCACCCCCTTTGCATTCTAGGTTCAATGCTCTGCAGGAAGGAGGTTGTGAAATATTAATGACATACACTGTTCCTGCCTAGCTGGGAACTTAGTCTCTCTTATGCTTTTAATTTAGTAAATAACTAACTGTGGAGACCATAAATAAACAATTTTTAGTACAAAAAAGGATATGGGTAAGAGAGTTGATGGAAGTTCACATTTGGTTATGTTTTAAGAACAAGGTCCACAAAATAATTAGTGCTTAGATCAAATAATTAGGAAGTCTTTGGGGATGACTCAAAGTTGGGGTAGTCTAGCATTCTTTTAAGTTACTCTGACTCCATAATGTTACCACACAACCAGGCTCCTTGCCCCCTGCTCAAGAAGAAGTCAATACACTGAGACAGTAGGGGTTACAGCAGAGAAAGAGTTTAATACCACAGAACAGGTGAAGCGGTGGGAGGAGTTTCTCAAATCCATCTCCCCGAAAATCTGTAAGGAAAAATTCTTAAAGACAGTTTGATGGGCAAAATCCTAGGCAAGAGGGTATGTTAATTGGCTGGGTTCAGGGCATAACCATTGAGTAAAGAAATCATCTTCTTTCTTGAGTTGGTTCTTGGGTGGGGTCACAAGACCAGTTAAGTCAGTTCCTAGGCGTGGGCCACTGGTCCGGTGGGTCAGCCATTCCACTGGAATGCAGGGACTAGAAAATATCTTAGAAACTACCTTTAGGTTTCAAAAGGTGATATGACCACCAGCTATGTGACTCCAGAGTAGCAATTATAGAGAAGTAAACAGGGGAGAGTAGCCGATTATTACCATCATTTTTAGCTAGGTCTGTGCCTTGGCAGAGTTTTAGGCCCTTACCACAGTTCTCACTTTGCACCTCTTTATTGATGTGTAAAGAGTGGCTTTAGGAATGCTGAACCACATCAACATGTTTGAAAATGATGCCACTCGTGTTCTTTCTTGCATAAAATTGGTCAGAACAACGTTTGCAATAGAATCTCCAGAGACACAGATAGCTTTAATATGGGCTCATTTCCACGATGACAAAGAAATAAACATATAGACACACACACACATAGACTAATGAAATGAAATGCAAACTATAATAAATTATAGAATAGTAACAATGACTATATGAACTTTTCTAGTTCGTCTATAGAATTCTCTTGTTCAACTAAAGAAAATGAATCTCTTCCCTCCCAAAATGATTTATCATAAAAATGTTCTGTACATAATTGTTTTCTCCATATTTAAAAGTTAAGAATGGCCCTTATTTTAAGATACTCATTCTGTATTACCAAGAAATAAAATTTGGTTAGATACTAAAATGATTAATCCAAAAGTTCTCATTTGTTGAATTTGGAACTTTGGTGAGTTAACAGATATATTTAAAACATTCATAACAATATCATTAATAGGAATTTTTGCGATTATCACTACCACTATTATAACAATAATATCTGTATTTACAACTATAAAATTGCAGGGCCTGTGGCTCAAAAGAGTAGAGCACTGGCCCCATATGCCGGAGTTGGTGAGTTTAAACCCAGCCTCAGCCAAAAACTACAACTTTAAAATTGCTTCTGTAATCACAACTATTATTCTGACAGTCTGATTAACATCAGAGCTGGGCTGCTTTTCTCAAAGACCGACTGGATTAGAGTCTTTGGTAGCTGGGCTCAGGTGTTTGCACAGTAATTAAGCCCCCCAGTTAATTTCAAAGCTTACCATGCCTCAGGCTTCAGGAAAATCTTTTCAAGCCCTACACAGAATAAAGGGACAAAATTTCAAAATTCTTCTTTTAGTTCATGCAGCAGGGCTATACTATTTACACTGTCAGAAAACTATATACAAAGTAAACTGCAAAGGGACACTGGGCATAAACTTGCTCATTCCCACCTAAAGGTTGATGAAGCACTTGGAGAGAATTCCAACTAAACCCTTTAGCTGTTGATGCCATTAAATACCCCTTACACATTCAATGTGTATGTCTATCCAAATGGATCCTTGGAAGAGTTCTTGAGGACCCACGGAGACATTTGCTCTTCATTAAAACTTACTTTTTAAATGAAACAAGCAATGTGTTTGATCATACCTGACGTGGAATTAGTATCTCCAAAAACAGTATCTTCAGTTTAATGATCTGAAAATGCACACATATCTCTGCAATGAATCTAAAGGAAATTCTATGGCCACTTAATGAAATGAACTATATCATTGCTATTCAAAAATGTAAATTAATGTATCATCTACACCAATTATACTAGAAAGACTTAACAATGTGAACAAAACTGAAGAGCTGGCGAGGATATGGTAAAAATAGGTCAAACCTTACACTGTAATCTGCTATGATCTTTCTGATGGCAACTTAAAAATCTTTAAGATTTTTAATCTTAAAAATGTCTTGATCCAGCAATTCCTTTTCCATCAATTTATCCTGCAAGGATATTATTTACAGCACAAGTCAGAAAGTAAGTCAGAGTAAGATATTTGTAGTGTATATCTGATTAAAAAAAAAAAAATCAGTATTTACATACACATCCACAGTCCAAACATAATCTGAAATCTCAAACACAGATATTTCCAAGAACTGAAAGTTTTTTGTAATTCACTTACGAGAAAATGTGACTTCTGCAAGGCTACTTACAATTTTTATTAATTCTTCTAACTGTAAATATTAACATATTTTGCTGTTTAAATGTTTATGTACTTGATTACAGGGTACAACCCCAAACCTCAATTTGGGTTTTATGTAACATATATTTCTCAAATTATCTTTCTAAAATCTAAAAAAAATAAATGAATAACCTTTTCTGAATTTAGAAACAAACTGCCCCAAGGAGTTTTGAATAAGGAACAGTGAACCTGTATTTACAAATGCATAGTTAAATCTTAGTGTGCACATATATCATAAAATCTACAATGGATTTCTCCATTGTGACATAATGAGATTACAAGTGATTTTGTATTTTATTCCTTTGCTTTTTATGTTGTCTGAATATTTGCAATAGGCACATTTACCTTTATATTTATAAGACTCAATGTACTTCCATTTGAAAGACAATGCAGTATTTATAAACACAATCAAGCTTCTTAATTTCACATAGTTTTTGTTCACATATTGGAGAAATGTGTTCCACAAGCCATTATCCACTAGTTTTTCCTACTGCATAAGTTTCCCAGTCATTTTTAAATCTGTGACTAAGTTTTTCATCAAGTTATGCCATTTCATCAACCCAAGAGTGCAGCAGTGGCTCAAACACCTTCTCGGGCTCCTCACAAAGATCACTTCATGGGAAACAGTCAGAACATAACAGACACCCAACATGAACCAACCCAGAATGGCAGGAAGGGGCACAAAGAGAGGGAAACTACAAAAGGAAGAAAGAATATTTCTGCTTTTGTATAGAAAACTTTTCCTTGACTGAAAACTAAAGAATTAAATAATTTATTGAGTATCTTGCCCTCGCCAATGAGATTGCAAATTCCCATAAGCAAAGTGCATATCTAGTACTTCCTGTGGCCCTAAGAGAAAAGTACTTAGTAGGTTTTTAAAAAATTATTTAACTGAATGTTAAGTATGTAGATTAATCAAAAATATAAAGAAGAAATACAAAGAGGGAATAGTCAAGATGTAGAGGTCAAATGTACAGTTGTAAGTATTAATAAAGGCCCATAATAATGGTAGTATCACAGGATCAGCTCTCTCTCTCTGATTAAATTTTGATTCATTAATTCTACAGTATTTATGAAGCCTAACTGTGGCTTACGCCCTTTACTAGCTCCTAGGGACAAGGCAGCAAACTTAGCTGGCTGAAGTGATAAGACAGTGTCCAGGTGGGGTGGAGACAAGATGGCTGACTGAAGCCAGCTTTCTACAGAGGCTCCCGTCCAGAAGGAGAGTTAAAGGACAGAAATTCAGCAAGTAACCTGGTGGATTTGAGCTGAACCAAGAGAGAAGGTTGAAGAACGCACATCAACCCCACTGAGGCAAGCTGCGACCCCAAGGATACAAACAAAAGGTACAAAATCCATCACTAAGTGGACGGAAGTCCCCTCCCCCATGAGAACGGCTCGGAGTGCCCCACAAACAAACGAGCAGAGTTCACAGGTCCTCCCACTATACTCCACGGGAGAGACCCTCTAAAAACTGTACCAACCTCCCCAACTAGGGTGCCACGGTGTTCTCCGGCCAGGCATAACACCGTATAAAACTGTATAAAACTGTATACATTCTCTACCTGCAACTCTGAGCTCCCAGCACTCCCCTCCACTCTCACTCTGAGGTCTGAAAGCCTGTCCCCCAGGAATCCAGATTCTTGGGTGATTTCTTGAGGGGTGTGGACAGGGCCTAAACTGCATCTGGTCACTGCTGACTCTGGGACACGGGAGTGAAAGGGACAGTTGGCTGAAAGGGAACCATGCCGTAGCGGCAGTGCCCAGAGGTACAGAGAGCAACTGTCTATTAACAACTATAGGGCTCACTCCTGGATATTCTGAAGCCACACCCTCTGTCTCCCTGGGCAACCAGAGGAGGCCGGGCATCTACTCAGGTGGCAACCACCACAGAACAGATCTGGGACAAAAACGCAGGCCCCATGAGTAAAGGGTTTGCCCGAGGAGGTACCAGCCTGGATGGAGCACGGGGACTAGAAACACACGTGCATAGCCAGGAAGTTCCCAGGGCAGGGCTGACCCACAGGACCACTTTACTGAGCCTAAGACGCACCCGGCCCTCAGGAGATGGTCAGACTATAGACAAAGAAAGACAAGAGGCAAGAACTGACAGCTAACCGAATACAAACCTGCAGGAGCAAAGACAGAGCCTGAGGTACAGGCTCTGGAAACTCAAAACACCTTCTCTTCTGCAGGGTAATTTACCAGGGACAGAACAAATTCCCACAAAGTTGTTCTGTTCTGTTCTGTCAGTAACATCAATCAGGGGAGGGGCTGGAACTGAGTGAACACCCTCAGCCTCCATCAAGCATCCAAGGTTGTCAGGCCTTACCTCCCTCTGCTAGATAGAGGCAGAGCGCAGCAGCCTGGCTGAGCAGAAATAGATTACCTTGTGATTCAGGCAGGTGCAAACCCCTAGAGTGTCTGCTCACTACCAGCAACTGTGTCAAAGCCCTGTGGGACTATCAGTGACTGAGTGTGACAAAGGTGCAAGGTGGGGAAGGAGGCATCAACCTTCCCAGACTGATCTATTTGCTGGGTGGGTCCTCCTGACTCCCCAGAGCACTGGAGCAAGCCGTATCCAAGAGTAGTCACCAGACCCCTGCAATCCAGTTGCCAGAGACCTTTTAAACTCTCCCACCTGACACAGATGCTGACTGAGACAAATGACTTGGACCTTTTGAACTAAGCCAATTGCCTGAGGACTATTCAGGTGGTGCCCTGGGTGTTGGTTGTAGGAAGGTTTGATTTTCCTTTTCCAATTGTTGCCTGTGGGGATGGTAGTGATTTAATTGCTGGTATTTCTCCACAGCTGAGATTTCAACCCCAGAGTAACTGTTTCACTAGGGTCAGACAGAGACCAGTTGAAAAAAAGACAGAACCACTTAGCCCCACCACACCAAACAGGTACCCAGTTTTTCAGGCCATACCACTGTACGGGTCCTCAACAAACCTCCAGGGGAAAAATCAAATGGTGTAAAACAATCATGGGGTGGAATCAGTGCAAAAACTCTGGTAACATGAATAACCAGAATAGATCAACCCCCCAAAGGAAAGATATGGTAGATATCCCATATGAACATCCCATACAGAAACAGCTGGCCAAGATGTCAGAAATCAAATTCAAAATTTGAATTGCAAACAAGATTAACAGAATAGAGGAAAATTTGAAATTAGAAACTCGAGGAGCAATTCAAAAGTCGGAATTAGAAATTCGAGGAGAAATTCAAAAGTTGTCTCAAGAATTTAACGAATTTAAAGACAAAACCACAAAAAATTCTGACGCACTGAAGCAAGAATTCGCGGCCCTCAAAGATCTGAAAAATACAGTAGAATCCCTCAGTAACAGAGTGGAGCAAGCAGAAGAAAGGATTTCTGACATTGAAAACAAAGCCTTTGAACACTCCCAAACTCTCAAGAGAAAGAGAAATGGAGAGCAAAAACAGATCATTCTCTCAGAGCTCTGGGATAATTTGAAGAAGGTTAATATCTGCCTCATTGGAATCTCTGAAAGTGATGAAGTGGCCTTGCAAGGCACAGAGGCCCTTCTCCATGAAATTATGAAAGAGAACTTTCCACACATGTCGACAGATTCTGAATTTAGATAGCAGACAGTTTCAGTACCACAGCATGACTTAATCCCAATAAGACATGCCCCAGGCATATCATAATTAACTTCACTAAAGTTAATATGAAGGAGAAAATTCTGACAGCAGCCAGACGTAAGAAAGCCATTACCTACAAAGGGAAGAATGACTGTAGATCACTCTGCTGAAACTTTTCAAGCCAGAAGAGGGTGGTCATCAACTTTTAATCTTCTAAAGCAAAATAACTTTCAACCCCAGATCCTGTATCCAGCTAAACTGAGTTTCATTTATGATGGAGAAATTAAATACTTTAATGACATTCATATGTTGAAGAAATTTGCCATAACCAAACCAGCTCTTCAGGATATTCTC
>CAUYPK010151135.1:0-16998 GCA_963574355.1 Loris lydekkerianus | reverse complement strand
AAGTGTTCTCCAAACATCTTTCCAAAAGGAATGTATTAATTTGCATTCCCACCAGCAGTGTAGAAGTGTTCCCTTTTCTCCACATCCACGCCAACATCTCTGGTCTTGGGATTTTGTGATATGGGCTAATCTTACTGGAGTAAGATGATATCTCAAAGTAGTTTTGATCTGTATTTCTCTGATGATTAAAGATGATGAGCATTTTTTCATATGTCTGTAGGCTGCGTGCCTGTCTTCTTCAGAGAAGTTTCTCTTCAAGTCCCTTGCCCAACCTGCAATGGGAAACAACAGAAATTCTTTCTCTTTTCAAATCCACTTTCCATATCATATGCAAGGTGATTTTCTAAAATACTGTACTCTTCACATGTCTTCTGGCACACACAGTAGAATTTAAGTTTCTAGAAAATAATGTATAAAACATATTATCAATAATAACATAGATAACATTCATGGAATTATTCCTTGTTAATGACTATATTTTATTTACTTATGCAAATAAGGATATGTCATCTATCACCCTTTATAGATGAGAGCGTTAGGGCACAGAGAGAGGTTCACGCAGCATGTAAGCAGAAAGAACCGGAACTTAAACTGCACGAGCTGTCTGTGGAGTCTGTGCTTTAATCTCATGCTCCCTATTACACACTTCACAGAGCTTTCCTGCTTCAGTTTCCTGCCTCGTCCCTCCACTCTCCTGAAAATCCTGCACTCTAGTGGTTTGACCTCTGCGTAGTACCTTTTTTTCCCAGCCTCCCAATTCTCTATCCTTTTTGTCTTATGTTCCATTTCACTCTTTGATAAACACGCACGCAGTTCTTTGTCTCCAGTACTTTCGGCTGTTAGAATCACTTTCCCCATCACAGTTCCTTATGTGGTGACTTTGTTCAAATCTTCCATTGCCCGTCTTGCCAACAGGTGCAAGGCCAAAATTTTACACTCAAATGTACTGGCCCTTCATGATGCAACCCAAAAACTACCTTTCCAAGCATGCATCTAATTATTCCTGTCCCTTTGTGAAATTCAATTTATTCTGTATTCCTTTTTGTTTCCGTGCCTTTGATATTATGATGTCACTTTTTTTGAGTCCCCTCCTTCCATTTCTGGAAGTCCATCAAGACCCACTCAAATGCCACCTACTCCAAAGACTCTTTACTTAATGACCAGAGCCTTCCCTCATTCTTCTCAAGTGGGAATAAGTGCCCCTCCTCTGGATTCCTGTTGGGCTGTGTCCTCATCGACCCTTACAGTACAGTATTACAATTATTTCCTTATATGAGGACATGCTAGTACACAGCCTGTACCTTCCCACCAATCTTCACTCCCCAACCATCCCATGTAATTATCTTTAGTGCCTAGAACATGATAGATGCCCAGTTCAAGTATATTCAACTTAATTGACATAGAGCTGCTGTAACGGCCCAATTTCAGTATCGAATGGGCAAAAAGGGACATATACATTTACACAGTGCTTAATGGTTGCACAAGTTCCTTTCTATGCCTTATTTCGTGTCACTTTTCTTAAAACTGTGAAAATTAGGTCTCTGGTGTTTCTTTCTAGTAATATCTTTCCTTCTTACCTAAGTTCTACAGAGTGAACTGCCTAGAATCAAGAGACACTGTTTCACCAGAAGACCATGGAGAGAAGATAATGACCTGGAAGAAGAGAGTTATAGATGTCATCTTGACAAGCTTTCCTCCTACTGAAATCATAGCTGAAACATCTCTGGACCCTCTTTGCCTCCAGAAGAATGCAGTGGTACCCTACAAAATTAGTGGGGCTGAGAAGCATGGGCTCAAGATTAGCTCCTTTATAGTAGTTAAGAGACTATGTAATAATATACCTATACACATTGTATTTATAGGTAGTTTTTAAAATAAGAATCAAGTACCAGGCATAGTCTTTGGTGCTGAAGATACAGATTTAGTATTTCGCTCTCACCAAACCCATAGCCAAGTTAATAACTCAGTTTTATGTAAATTGAACACTTAAGGTATATAATCATGAAATACAGTAAGAATATATCCCAGCAACCATCTTGTGGGCATTTTTTTCCAGAAAAATGAAAACATGTGTTTATATATGGGTGTTACTACATTCATGTGTTTATATATGGGTGTTACTACATTGATCCCTTACTTACAATCTCCAAAAATCTAAAGAAAAAAGAACTGGCAAATTCAGATGTTTTCCAGTGGTGATGAATGATTAAACAGAGTGTGGTACATCCATAGCATAGAAAACAGAAAATAAGAAAGAACAACTGATACCTACAAAAACTTGCAATGATCTCAAGGGAAGTATTCTCAATAGAAAAAATTAATCTCAAAGGTTATATGAAGGATGAACCTATTTATAACACGTTAAAATGGCAAAATCATTAAAACAGAGAGCATATGCGTGGTTGCTAGGGGTTAGGGATAGTGGGGACGGCTCAGGGGTAGGCATACAGAGAGGCAGGTCAGTATGACTGAAAAGGAAGCCACTTGCAGTGTTGGGCTTTTCCATGTCTTGTCCATGACAGTGGACGTGAACTTACATATGTAAGAAAAGAACATAGAACTAAACTCAGACACATTCCCACGTAGCATAAAACGAGGGGAAATAGAATAAAGAATGGTGGTATGTATTAATGTCAATATCTTGACTGTGATATTGTTTTGCCAGAAGTTACCATTGGGGATAGATGGGGAAAGTATACACAGGGACTTACTCTATTATTTTTTGTAACTTCTTATGAATTTACAATTATCTCAAACTAAAAAGTTTGATTAAACTCCAAGGTGAGGTATAAAATAATACATTTGGCAGGATTAAGATATATGACAGAAGGCTTTGATCTGGCCTGTGGAACCAAGATAATGTCTCCGGCAAATAGAACACTTGATGTGAGGTCAGAAGCATGGGGATACGTGAGCCAGGCCAGTAGTGAGCAGGTCTGATGGGGAAGGAGAGAGACATGATGTGTTCTAATAACTAAAAGTAATTTCACATAGCAAAAATATAAAATAGTATATGATCAATTAAAGAGGTAAGTAGGATTTCATATCCTTTGGTCCATTATAGACTATTTTAAGAATTGATTCCTTATGCTGTGTATTCTTAAAATGCTGTCATAGAAGTAATCTCATGGGTTACTCTGGGTGATGTCAGGGAAGAGTATAACCTTCCCTAATAATATTAAGGGAATGATTTTTATGAGAACTTTTTAAAAACCAAAGTTTTCTAAACTCTTTTTCATATCGGACTGAATCATAAAATAGTGAATTTCCAGTATCTAGAGAAATTCGATCACAGTAGTTGACCATCGTGATACAATATAACAATTAGGAACAAGATAGAAACGGATGATTTCTAAGCTTGCTGTCCACTTCTATGAGATTTGTTTTAGTGTTCATTTTCCATAGGAATACAGAAAAACAAAGGGAAGGCAGAATTTGAGAGTGGTATCTGTAAAATTCTCATAGCCTCTTGGGCTAATTTAAGTACTGGTTCCAATGAGTAATCACAGCAGTTGGGTTGCAAAACTGATAGTGAAGTATGACATCACAGAGGGCTGTAAACATGGCTCGCGGGGCCCTAGTCCCCACAGTCATCTTCTTCTGAGTGAACGAGTCATTTCTTAATGGTCTGCGTTTCAGGCTACTCACTCTGGGTTGGGCTATAAACGCAAGCCCTTCTATTAATTTCAAATGATGCATTTCTATCTATGGCTATGAATAAAACAGATCAATGCCACCCGCGTGTTTTATTGGGTCTCCTGTAAAATGAATCTGTGGGGAGACAGCCAGCAGGATGGAGCTGACGTGCAGAAGAGATTTGTAAGTGAGGACATATTGATTATTTCCATCTCAGCTCGAGCAGTAATTCCACCAGACCTGCTTTCCCTGTTTGAGCTCATTATTTATGCCATAAAAACACTATCTCAACGATAATAACAGGCTGCATTTACAAGGCAGAACATAAAGCACCAATGCTTAAGATTTCAAAAGGTAGGAGAAGAGGGAGAGGGAAATTTAACAAGTCCTGTAGAGACAAAAAACCACCAAGGCTCATTGTGCAGCTTTTATTCCCTCAAAAAAGCAAGAATGAGAGTGGGTGGTAGATGATCAGACTCTTCAATTTCTTTAATTTTTTTTAAAATTTCAGACTCTTTATCAATAATTCCAGATTTGTACAAGGGTTGGATTTACTCAGAACTTTCTTCATGGTAAATGCATCATTCCTGATGGGCTGCATTTTACTTTGTCACGTTTCTGCCTCTGCTCAATGTGTAGGACTCCTTATAGGGTTTGCCTCCTGAACTTGCATTTGGTAATTCGTGAATATCCACTCATATGGAATCACATACAGAACACAAACACTTCTTCAAAGTAATGTTTTCAATGGGTTACCTCAGCACCAAACATGGCCTCTTCTATTGTTTCTCCATTAATATTGCCATAATCTCTCTAAGGCAAATCCAATAAAGGTCATTCCATTCAGGCCAATACGCGGTTCTTGTGCATACATATTCCTTCCATTGGTCTTGGATGCTAGGAACGTTTCCCAACTCAGTAAGTCATGGTTCTTGCTGTCAGATAGTTTACATTGGGTGGAAAGAGGGTCCACGAAGAGTTTATGTCCAGCAAAGAGGGTCTAACCACACGTGGAAAAAAAAGTATAGGGAGGGAAGACATAATGACCACAGGGAAACAGAAAAGTTTACTGAACTGGGTATTCAAATTGATAATATTCTTCTGTTTTTTTTTTTTTTTTTTTTATTTTTCATGAAAAGTGCTTAATTTCCCTTTGTACAAGAGTGATATGTTCATTCAAGAAATTTGAGAAAATATAGCTATGCAGAAAAACCAAAAGAAAATATAAGCTAGGTCATTATCTCATCATATAGAGAAAATAAAATTGATATATTAGTGTGTGTTCTTCTACACTTTTTGCTATTTATATTTCACTTGCAAATAAGGAAATACTCAAAAAAATATGTATTTTACCTAATCTTTCATACCTATGTGTTTTCTACCTGCGTATGTCCCACCAAGGTCTTTTTAAGGTTATTGCACATTCTTCTCTATCATTTTGATAACCACAGTTTCCCTGGTTGGGGTGTTCCATATGTTATTTAACCAGTTTCCTAATATTAGACATTTAGTTATTTAACAACGGCATGGCTATTGAAAAGAACATTCTAATCAACACTTAAAATACTAAGTATTTACAACCATGACGATAGCTTTAGAATAAATTGCTAAAACTGGAATATCCAGGTGAAAAGTTATTTTTAAAGTCACCATCTTTAAGAAATAACCTAATTGTTTGTACACTCATATTAATCTGGAAAAAAAAAAAATACATCTACCAAAAAAGAAAAATTACCTACCAATCTGCCACAAGGGGCATGCTCTGTATAAGGTCCCTACAGGAGCAAGCTCTGCCCTGTGCAAAACTTGTAATGACCCAGGGCTGCAATGGGTGTTTTAGAAAAAAATCAATCCACCTACAGATATGAGTCACATTTCCTAGCACAGCCTTTATTGATTTTTTAAAAGGGGATGTTTGTGTCACCGCATGTGCTATTTTGTATCTTTTTTTCTCAATTTATTCTGAACTCAGATAAAAAAAAAAAACAGTGTGATATTTATTAAGCATTTTCTCAAGGAATACAGTGTGTATTGATGCAGGAAATTTAGTAAACCAATCTTCTGTTCATGGGCATTAGAGTTATTTATTATTGGTTTTGTTTGTTTTTAATTACACACAAAACTGAAACCTATTTTCCTAAATCAATGCGAGCATATCCATAGGGAATAATCTATAAAGTGGAGTTTACTCTATGAAAAGTTATATGTTTTTAGAATGTTTTTTATAAAATCAAATCATCTCACCATTTTTGCAGATTTTATTTTATTTTACTAATTTACAATTTCAAAAAGTTATGAAATATCTGGGGTTTTTTACTCATTGCCAAGATATAGCATTCTCGAGCTCTGATCTACACCATTCTGACAGGTAACAAACAGCATCTGTTTGAAATTTAATTTGCATTTCCTTAATCGAGTGTGAGGCTGTGCTCTTTTTCATGTTTATGTTTATTGCATCAGTGTGATTCTTTTTGTGGACTGCCGGTTCATCTTCTTTGCCCATTTTTTATTAGGTCATTTGTCTTTCTCTTATTGATTTTTAAGAGCTCTTTGCATATTAATAGTGTCAGCCTTTCTCTGTAATATGTGCTGTGGAATTTCTTCATTTATTATTTGTCTTTTGATTATACAGAGGTACCTTCATCTTTTTTATTTCATATCATAGAATTGAATTTTCAATTTCTTTCATGTCTTATATACATAAGTCTGTTACTAACTAAACGATTCCTAAGAAAAGGTATTACATAAATTGGAAAATAAAAAAAAAAAAAAAAAAAAAAACATGAAGTGAATTAGAAGAACATTACAATGATTTTGGTGATAGGTCAATACTATGATGATGATGAAGAGATGGAGAAATAAAGGAAAATGAGATTCTTCAGAAAATAGGCACTGTTATGGAAGAACAGAAAGTGAGTGAAAATTACGAAGGGTAAAATTCCAAGGTTTAAATATACATGCAACTGGAAGTCGAAGCACACATTTTCTGTAAGGAAATTCCTCTCCTTTCCAGTCTTCTAGGAACTATAATTATCTGGATTTGAAAACAAATCTAAGATATTAGACTATTTTCAGGGCATAATACTATTCCACTTTTGAAATGTCTACCACTCCTTTTTTCTCCTTTAGAATGAGAAATTTAACAAATTAATGTTGGCATAATAGAAGATTGTCCTAGGGCAATACAAGTTTTAAAACTAGTACACTATTATTCATTTATGAATAAATTAATGTTATGTCTCTTTGATAATATTTTGTAGCAGTCCTTAGCAATACTTAATCAAAATATGGTAATACATTTATTTGTAAATATTTAACCTTTATGTCTCACATACACTGAAAGCTTCACGAGGACCTAGACTGGGTCTGGTTTTCTTCCCTGCATCTCTTGTGCTCAGCATAAAGATTACACATGCTAGGTGCACGATAAACCCTTTTAACTCAATGACTAGCAACACCCATTTATACACTATTGCTTTAAATTTGAATAAGATTTTCTTTCTTTTAAAAGACATCCATGTACACTACTTTATTAGCCCGTTGAATGTCAGGATAACTGCGTGGGTTAGGTTTTATCTCTATTTCATTGAGAAGGAATCTGAGGCTCAGATATGTGACATGACATTTTCAAGATCATAGAAGAGAGCTGAATAATTACTCCAAGCCACATTATCCCCCAGTGCTTTTTTCCACAATGTCATGCTTCAAGTTTAGAATCGTCTATAAACTTTAATATGAAAAGGTTAAAAACTTTCTAAATGCTGCCAGACTTGGTAGTTCATAAGAATATATGTTTGCTGTGTACAAATAATGAAAGGGCAATACGTCTTCATTAGGTGGTTTACCCAATTGCTGTGGTGACTTTAATGCTCAAACCCAAGCATGATATTATTGAGAACACAAGCTAAGGGTGATGCTTTTTTTTTTTTTTTTTCAAAGTCAATATGAAAAGAATGTGTCCTTATGTGGGAGAGAGAAAAATTGAGGTTAGTTAGTAAGATGATCATTACAATTTAAGAGCCACTATGACCAGGTATTGTAATTCTTACGTCCACCAGATGTACTAAGAAGGTAGAATTTGTTATGACACTGA
The DNA here is from genome assembly GCA_963574355.1 of Loris lydekkerianus. Taxonomy (NCBI): domain Eukaryota; kingdom Metazoa; phylum Chordata; class Mammalia; order Primates; family Lorisidae; genus Loris; species Loris lydekkerianus. Next base: position 9,269 of record CAUYPK010151135.1, on the reverse strand, counting down.
AAATTGGGAGAAGCACTACTTGTGATTTCAGCAGAGCTTGACACTAAGTTAACTCAAGTCCACAAATACCCCATGCCTCACGCGTGCCATGCCTTCTTCTGAGATGGAGTGATTCCGCACTAGATAAGAGGTGCCATATCTCTGTCCTGGGGAGGCAGTCTTTCAATCGGGGCTACAGGGCACAGAAGTGAACACATGTGTGAGAAAAACCATAACAGGTTCTCATTGTGGCTGCAAAGGAAATATATCAGGAGATCAATGAGAATGTGTGTGCGGGGGGGGCATGAAATAGATTGATCAGTGAAGTTCTCTCTGAGGAGGTAACAGTTAAGCTCCATCTGCCTATTGGGCTAAGAGATCTGTTAGAAAAAATCTGTATATCCAAGACAAAGCAAAAAAATAAGACTCAAAGTCCAGGGGCAGGAAGCTGTATGTTCACAAAACAGAACAGAGGTTTTGAAGCTACAGAATAAGAAGGAAAATGGAACAGGGTGGTGTCAAAGAGAGAGGGTCAGGGCCAGGCAGGGTACAAGGATGTGGTAAGGAAGTCTGGTCTCTCTTCATTAAATGGGAAATCTCGGAAGAGTTTTAAATAGGGAGATATCGTGATTTCAGATATCTTTTAATCTATGATGGAAAAAGAGTGATGATGTTAGGAGATACGGACATGGCCTAATTTTGAAAAAATCCTTGCTTTAGGGGAAGTTCAGTAGAAATCAGGACATTGAAAACTAAATCAAACAGAGTTAGAAGTGGGGAGAATGACCTCACTCTTGGGGATTTACTGGAGGGGAAATGCTCCTCCTGGAAGGTCCTGGGATGCCTGTAATTGATGAAGCTCTTTTGGCCTCTTGTCTCTAAAACTGGTCACAGCACCTCTTGGCCACTCACCCAAAATAGGTCTGAAAGTTACCAGTGGGGAAATGGAAGGTTCTATTACAGGATATTCTTCACTAAAGTGAAGGAAGGAAAGAGGGAGGGAGGGAAGGATAAAGAAACTACTTTTGTGGTTTCAGCTGGAAGACGACATAATACTTGAAACAGTAATTTCCAGTCTTAACTTACCACCAGAATCATCTGGGAAGCTTTGTGAAGATTAAAAGCTCCAGGTCCCCCTTGTGTAGATTCTACCCTATTGATCATCAGGGCTTTATGCTTAGAAATCTGTATTTTTTTAAAGGTCCCCATTAAATGTTGCTGTTCAGCCAGGTTTAGGAAGCATTGAATTAGATAAGCTCGCCAAGTCCCTTTCAGCCCAGTGAGTCTGTAAATTATCAAACCGCTGCGGAACCAACACGGGGCTGCTGCTAGATGGTGCTAATGTGGATTGCCAAGCTGTCTCGTTTTAAATTTCATTTGGAAAGAAAGCCAAATAATATTAACAAATTAAGAAAAAAAGTTATTGGTGCCAAATTCTCCCAGCTGCTACACATAGAAGGCCTAGATTACGGTATTTATGCCGATCGTCTGAGAGAATAAATGCCCCTTTTACGGAAACCTGACCTCTTGTCAAGGGGGTGTTTCTGCAAGGGGAGGAGTTGTGTAGGATCAGCATCTATCACTTTTGTGATGTTCCCCATATTGTTACCATGCAGAGAGTTTTTGTTCATTTGCTGCTGTGTCTTATGTTGTGCTAAGTGATGAGGAAGCTGATGTCATAGCCATACAGTGGCTTTCAGGTCACACAGAGTCATTGGCAAGATCGTTTCCAGTCGTGGGCTCCACATTCTTACTTATCTAGTCTCTCAAGACAAAGCAGCCGCATACACCAACTGAGGAGAAGCATCTCATTGTTTGTTTATTTATTTATTTACATATATATATATTTATTTATTTATGTGAGACAGAGTCTCACTATGTCACCCCCAGTAGAGTGCTGGGGCATCACAGCTCACAGCAACCTCAAACTATTGGACTCAAGTGATCCTCTTGCCTCAGCCTCCCAAGTAGCTGGGACTACAGGAGCCCTCCACAACGTCTGCCTATATTTAATTGTTTAGATGAAAATTGCATTGCTTTCCTGCACCAATTCACTGTCCCTCAGACCAATGGAGGGCCAGACTATAGTTAAAAACAAACAAACAAAAAAAAAAAAAACCTATGAACAAATTCCTATGCATACTGCACATGTCTTATTTTGAAGTAAAAAAATAAAACGGAAACAAATACAATCACACCGCCTCATGTGGCCTGCAGGTTGCAGTTTGAGGACCCCTGCCTGGAACATCAAGGTGAGAGGATTGGTTGAGGCCAGGAATTTTTGATCAGCCTGAGCAAGAGTAAGTCCCCTTCACTACAAAAAAAGAGAAAAATTAGCTGGCCACAGTGGCACGTGCTTATGGTCCCCGTGCCCAGATCACTTGAGCTCAGGAGATGGACCTTGCAGTGAGATATGATGATGCCGCTGGACTCTAACCAGGGGGACAGAATGAGATCTTATTGAATACATATCTGTATCTATGTCTATATCTGTACAATATATGTATACATGTGTATATATTAAATATGTAAAACATCCACAGATGGACGCAAAATATTTCCCATCTCACATGCTCTCTGCAGCTCCCTTATGAAACGCTTCTTCCTGGAATGCAGCTGCCATGCTCTCCAAGGCCCGAGGCTCGGGGTGAGGCCCAATGTATGTCCTCTGGTCTTCTGTTCCAGCTAAGCCATAACTTGGAGACTTCCCTACCCAGATCCCAGACATTTAAGAAAAGAAGCTTCCAGGTGATTCTAGTCCCCAGCCATTCAAGGATTATCAGATGAGAGCCCAGACCCCACGGGACAGAGGCTAGCTATTCTCACCATGTTCTGGCTGATTTAATAATAATAATAATGATAGCATTTATTGGGTTCTTACCAAGTACCGGGCTAAAGAATGTACCTGATCAACTCATTGCCTGTTAAATTGTTAAAATGACCATGCAAGGTTTGTTACTCTCCTTATTCCCATTTTACAAAGGATGAAGCAGTGGTTTGTAAAGAACATGACTTGCCCCAGGTGATACAGCTGGTAAACAGCAGAGCTGAGACTGAAACCAAAATACACAGAGGGTGCCAAAAAGAGGTAAAAAAAGGAAAAAAAAAGAAAGGAAAAAAAAAACCTGTACCTAAGTTGTAATACCTGAGTCACATTTGACTGCTGCCATTACAAGACATATAAGATAAAATAACAAAATAACAGACTTTATCAGTATATATTGAGTATTACAATTAGGATACAGCTTTTTCCCTTTCTTAAAATGTGTATAATTTTTCTTGCATCCTCTAAAGTTGCTGTCTTCATGCTGCCTCTATATTTTGCCAAAAATGACTTAATTTATCGATTTGTATGAGTACATGGCTGAATTCTTAATCTATAGAATTCATGGGCATAATAAAATGGTTGATGTTTTAAACTACAAAATTAAGGGTGGTTTATTAGGTAGCAATAAGCAAACTAGAATAAGCCTCCCCTAATTCTACAGTTAGTTATAATAAAAATCCATGTCTCTCTAGGACCAGTTCACTGGTCAAGAGACTGTGATGTTTACAGATCCCTCATGAGCTGCTGGAGTATATGAAGGATGTTACACATGGCTATGCTGCACCTTCTACAGATGACCACATTTACTCTGAGCATGGGGAAATGCACAGAGACTGTCCCAATAGTGTCCCTTTCCTCTGAACTGATCTCTCAATATTCACCATCCTTGTTTAGACTTCCCACCTGACTTTGTCCTTCATATCTTCAGTCTCTGTTTAATCTCCACTGGAAAGTTTTGTTTGTTTCCTAAGATTTGACTGGGTGGACCCCTCTGAGTTCCCGAAGCAAATATATTTGAATTATAACCATGCACCTGTTTTTGCTGTTAAAATATAAGGTCCTTGAGGATAAAGATAAAGCCTTACTCATTGTTTCATGAATATACTTGGTCAAGAGCCTAGAGAATGAAGATGCTCTATGGAAATAAAAGCTAGTATAATTTTTTTTTTTTGGGGGGGGGGTCTTTCCTCAAACACTTTACATAACCACTTAGCCTTTCTTCTGATCAACACAAAGCTCTGTTAATTTTCTACCACCATCACCTGGCTTTTTAATTCTGCAATCCATTCAGATTTAAAGTAAAGCATAATGGATGACTGATTAGCAGTTAGATCAGGAAGAGGGTGTGCAGTGGAGCCAAGGAGGATGACGGGTGGTCAGGTGGGATGAGCAGACTGATTATGTTCACGGATCCTGGAGGTAGAGCATCTTGGTTTAAGTCCTGGCTTCATTACCATCCACCTTGTGAACTTGATCAATTTACTTCACATTCCTAAGCTTAAAATTTATCACCTTTACTAAGGTGTTAATAAGAATTCTTGTAGAAGCAAATGAAAAGATGGACCTTATACGCATGGCTCATGGAAAGGATTTAGTTATTGTCGGTGAAAGCCCTCATGGAAACGATAGAAGTAACAGCAATAATAGCCTTAGCTCCAGGCAGTGATTGATTTTGAATACTTAATGTATTTATTTTGAATAGTCAGTATTTATTTTTTTATTTTTCCCCAGATCTAAGTCTTCTACTCTTGTGTCTGAGTTGCTCTGGCACCATTTCTCTCACTGTATTTGGGCCACTGAAATGTCTATTCTCTAGTGTTCCACGCTAATAATTTAATCCAAATGGGAGCATAATGACAATTTAGAGCTCTGATTGAAAGAGAAAGGAGATGTCTGTTTACTGAGCACCTACTGTATGCCAGGTGCTTGCTATGGCTTTTAAACTAGGAGAACTTTAATAATATAATTTAAATTCTCAACCCTAGGAAAATAAAATCTAACACCGAATAAGAAAATCTGTGGTGTGGTAGTCGGCACACAGAATTATTGCCAATATTTCAAAAGGAATCAAGGTGAACCAAAGAGATATGGGTACCCTCAGGCTTTCTGACGGAACCTCAGAGTTTGGCCAGCCCCCAATTCAGGAGGAAGCTCAAGCATTGGAATAGGGCTTAAGTTCACAAGGAAGGTTTTAAGTAACTCTTTCTCCCTTGAGGAAGTGTTGTGGTAGTGAAGTGAGAAGATCCCCTAAAAACAACATCTGAGCTGTCATTAATTAGAAGCAGAGCCATTGGAGATAGAGAGAAACCATTATGTCGCTCCTCCCCAGAGCCGGGGCTGGGATGATTCCCCACAGGGTAATTTCCAGTTCTGCCTGAGTTAATGATTCCAGCATAATCAACCTCGGCCGAAGGGAGTAGGCGGTAAAGAACAAACAAAAGAAAATCGTTGGGATTACACACAAACTCTCTTTGGACATATGCAGGCTCACTAAGCTAATGAGCTCCCCATTCAGCCTCTCTGGTGAGAGTCTATTGTAATAGCCTGAAACGTTCTGGGAAAAGTGCTACCGAAGTTGGGGAGAGGGTGGCTGTGACGGCTGACTGCTGAAGAAGGCAGTTTGATTAGGGAGGAAGGTCTTTCTCCTGCCGGCTGCCATTTGCTGATAGGAAAATGCAAAGCCCAGGGAAGGCGAGCCAGATGCTTGCCTGGCAAGGCCCATTTTAGCTTCTATAAAATTACAAAGGGGATGAAAAGGGGAGTGGAAGGAAAAGAAGGTAACTGAGAGCACGCAGGGGCAGCAGGCAGCATCCTGCTACAAGGGACCTGAGGCGTCCCTTGAGTCTCAAATAGGATACTCGTGGAATAATTCAAGTGCGTTCAAGGAAGGGCAGTAAACACACAAAACTCATTACACACAGCAAATAGAAAAAGCACCAAGAAGAGAGATGAATCTGTTGATTACTAACCCCATTGTTGGTAAAGGGAAGGGAGAGATATTTTAGATATATTAAATATTATCTTTCTGTCTGGATATAGCAAGACAAGGTAATACAGTTCAAAGTTTTTCACAATTTTTTAACTATCAGAAGCCATTTATCTGAGAAAACTTGCCTGGAGTTCAAATCATAAAACACAATCAAGCAGATGTACTATATTAAAAAGAAGATGAAAGCTGCAGAGCTGATCTTTTCTCCTCAATTCCAGGCCCCACAGCCCCCAGAACACACCTCAGGATACCAGAGATGTCCCAGAAACACAGGTTGAACCTTCCTTTGAACTGGGTTAGCCACATAGTATCCAAAAAATAGTAGGCAAATTGCTTCAGTGTTCTGAGCTTCAGTTTTTAAAATTTCTGAAATGATACTAATAGAAATCTACCAGGAATCTAGAAAACATAAGAACTTCAGCAGTTCAGTACCTGGCAACCTACATTATTTTTCTTTTTATCACTAAACTCAGCGTAGATTTTGCTTTCTTTGAAAAATGTTCTTAGTACTTTGGTAGACAGAAAGCTATTCCTTCTTTAAATACTGTTGTCTTTTAACAAGCACAATAGCTTTACAATTTGGTTGTCTATAACTATTACCATTATTAGTAACAAAAATAATTGCAGTAGCTACTGTTTCGTCAATCACGTACTGTATACACTTGCAACAACCCATGAGAAAGGTTATTTGCGTGGTGTAGAGATTCAGAAAAGAAATAACTTTGAGAAGTAAAGTAAGGTATTTTATAACTGGAGGGAAAGAGGATGAGTTCATGACTCGTGATAATACACAGTGGCCAGGCTGATAAGAGCCGAAGTTGGGATAAGGCTTTTTTAGTCTACTTTTGCTATCCAGGGAGATCCCACATAGAGACTGAGGTGTGTAATCAGAAAGGCAAGCTGAGGACCATCAGTGACCCGGTAGGACTCAGAGACCTGCTGACTTTCCCAACTAGAGTTCCACATCCGAACCACGAATCACAAAAGTGATTCAAATAATGTTTTTCTAAATCCTTCCAAGGGTATATCTTAAAAAAGAGAGAATTTAATATATAGAATTTTATATATAGAATGGTTCTCTGGGAATGTTAGGAGATAATTTTCTTCCAGATAATTGGTTAATAAAGGCTAAAGTAGAACATATTTCCCATAAGGAGGAGGACCAGGAAGGCAGCTGGTCTTACACCACGTCACTGGAAAGGGAGGGGGTAAATGCCAACACTGGGGAATCAGAAAAGGAGAAATTTATCCTGAGCACTTACAGTGAGCCAAAGCACTCTTCAGGAACCATCTTTGTTCACTTTAATCCAGCGTGTGTTTGCTTTTGCACAGTTGCAATGTGCTCACATTTGCAAGGTGCTCACGTGTGTGTGCATTTGAAAGTGTGCACACAATTCACTTCTACTCTCAACAATATCCCTGGACCCACTCAAAAGGCAATAGTGGCGGCAGCACCCAAAGCTCAGCGGGTAGAGCGCCAGCCACATACACCCAGGCTGGTGGGTTTGAATCCAGCCTGGGTCAGCTAAAGCAACAATGACAACTGCAACAGAAAAAAAAAAAAGAATAAATAAATAGCTGGGCATTGTGGCAGGCGCCTGTAGTACCAGCTACTTGGGAGGCTGAGGCAAGACAGTTGCTTAAACCCAAGAGTCTGAGGTTGCTGTGAGCTGTGACACCATAGCACTCTAACCAGGGTGACAGTTTAATACTCTGTCTCAAAAAAAAAAAAAAAAAAAAAGGCAATAGTGGCTGACTGAGGTTGGTGGTATGGGCATGAATTCTCCCAGGTCATCATTAGCCCTCAGGAGCTGAAAACTTACTCATTCTAAGCTCTACTCATTCTCGGAGGATTCTACCGTCACCATATACTGTGATGAAAATAGTGTATTTAATCAGCATTTGTGGTGTGAACACTGGTAGCCAGGTTGAAAACTTGGAAGTCTTTGACCGCAGACCCCAGATGAGTCTTTTGGTAATGTGGCTTGTAAAGTGGTTTGGTGATTGCCTGTTGTTTCTGGACCAAATAAACTATTCACTTCTCATGTTAGGTAAGAAATCAGCATGGTGCTTTGGAAAGAGATTTGCTCTAAAAAAAGAAGAGGCTGGCCACTTTTCTTCCCAGACAGGAACACCTGTGAGAGAGCATCTTCATAATAGTTGTTTAATGCACCTGTATTTAATTAGATTGAACTTGAGTGGTTGTGACTTTAAATGCCTTATTAATAATAACATAGTATCTGCTACTAAATTATCTATTTATTTTATTCTCTGTTCCTAATCTATCTCTTCCTCCTAGAATATATACTCCATGAGTTTAGGGGCCTTGAGATTTTTATTTACTACAGGTTTCCCAATGCTAGGAATCGCTTCTGGCCCCTATTAGATGATCAATACATATCTGTTAGATGAATGAACAGACTCTCATTGAGCTTTTTGAAATATGCAGGCACTGGGCTAAGTAATTTAATGTATATTAGGCCATTTGATCAAGTGTTGCTCATACTTTAATGTGCACATGCATCGCCAGAGATCTTGCCAAAATGCAGGTTCTGTTAATTAGGCTGAGGTTCTTGATACTTACTTATTTCTAGTAAGAGTCTAGATTATGGCAATGTTTCTGGTTCATGTACTACACTTGTAAAAAGGATCAAATCCTCATACTACCTCCTTGTGGAGGTATTATTTCTCCTTGACTCTTCAGAGAAGGAAACTTAAATTTCAGTATGTCTAGTAACGTATCTGAGGTCACACAGCTGCTATGAGTAAGTGGAGGAGTCTAATTATTTTTTAAAGCTAACCTCACACCCATTCAGCATTCACTCCCCATTTCCCATTCCCCCCAATCCCCTCACAATAATGAATCTGAATTCACCATTCTGAATATTTCATACAAACAGAGTTATAAATTATATAGCCTTTTGTGTCTGGTTCCGTTCCACTCAGCACAATGTTTCAAGGCTCTCCTTTGTTGTAACATATATCAGTACTTCATTTTTTTGTGACTGAATAATATTCTATGATATGGATATGGTACCACATGTTATTCTACTCCTCAGTTGGAACAGTTACACTTTTTCTACCTTTTGATTATTCTGAATAGTCCTGCTAGGAACATTCTTGTATATTTGGGGAGTTTTTTGTGTGTTTTGTTTTGTTTTGCTTGTTTTTTTAAGACATCCATTTTCAATTCTTTGATTATCTATCTAGGAGTGGAATCCTGGCTCATATGGTAACTTTGTGTTTAATTTCTTTCTTTTTTTTTTTTAAATAAAAAAATTTTTATTTTTTTTATTAAATCATAGCTGTGCACATCGATATGATCATGGGGCATCATACACTAGTTTCATAAACCATTTGACACATTTTCATCACACCTGTCTACATAGCCTTCCTGGCGTTTTTTTAGTTGTTGTGCCAAGACATTTACATTCTACATTTACTAAGTTTCACATATATCCTTGCAAGATGCAC
>CAUYPK010151132.1:0-12522 GCA_963574355.1 Loris lydekkerianus | reverse complement strand
GGTTTATACCCAGAAGACCAAAAGTCACAATATAACAAAGACATCTGTACCAGAATGTTTATTGCAGGCCAATTCATAATTGCTAAGTCATGGAAGACGCCCAAGTGCCTATCGACCCACGAATGGACTAGCAAATTGTGGTATATGTATACCATGGAATACTATGCAGCCTTAAAGAAAGATGGAGATTTCACACTATCTTTATTTACAGTATGTATCTCTCACAAACCTTCATGTACTATAAACCATCCTTAAAACATGCGAGTATGCTTAAATTTGGCCAAGTTGCAATATTTTCATCTGTATTTCTGAATCTGCAATAATAATAATTTATAATTGAAATAAAAATAGTAATTAACATTTGCTGAGTATCTACCATACATCAGTTTAAATTACATCAATTTTAACCCTTAAAAATTACTGAGTAGGTGGCATTAATTTCATCAGTTTACAGCTAATGAAATAAAACTCAGAAATACTAAATGAATTGCCCAAGATCATTGACCAGAGAACCTATTTGAACCTAGATTTTTCTAGTTCAAAACTATCTTCTACTAGGCAGGATGTGGTAACTCAGGCCTCTCAGCACTTTGGGAGGTCAAGTGGGAGAACTGCTTGAGGCCAGGAGTTTGAGACCAACTGGGCAATAGCAAGACCCCATATCTATGAAAAAGAAAAAGAGAAAGTGTTCTTTACCCTCACAACTTGCCACCCTCTGTATTGTTCTTCTTACACAGGCCAAGCCAATTTTTTCCTCCCATCAATCTTGTACACTGAGCTGAATATGTATTAGTTATTTCTATTGGACAGATAAAGAAATTAAGGCTCAGTGGAGTTTGACGATTTGACCAAGATCAAATAGCCAGTAAATTTCAGAACTGAACTTTTAATGCCACCGTGCTCTAATTCTAGTATTTATTTTTTTCTGATTTCTGAGATGGAGTTATCTATGTTGATGATGGCAAGGACTAGATAGCCTTTTAAATTTTTGATTTCCATATTAAAATTGTTCTTTGCCTATTGCCAAATTCCTTTGGAGTTGTATGGCTTTGCATTGACTCCTATGGCTGAATTTTGTTGAAAAACAACAAAAAAAAAATAAAATCTATCAAAACTAAGTTTTTATTTTACAAGACTCTTGCATCTTTCAAAGTTACATTAAAATCATGGCCAACCTTACACACCATTTCTGAATCAGAGAAACTTTATTTTCTCCCCTCTCCCTAGACTGCCAAGGCCTCTGTTCACTTTCTTTTCACTTCGTCAGAGCTGGTTAACCCAGACGGCTGTGACCCACCCAGCACTCTGCCTAAATATCTTCTCTGTCTCTTTCTTCCCTCCTACCCTCACCTCCAATTCATTTTTCTTTGTTGGAAGAATTTCTCATACCTAATTAGAGAAAAACAGAGTCCCTTGCAGACACTACTCCAATATTTTACTTTCCCCAGATATTTTCATGGGCATTGACAATGTTAGATTTTTTTAATGAAGGATTTCAGACCACGTTACAGTCTAGGAAAGGGTAAGTAGGACTGGCCTACATGGCATGATGTCCTGGAAAATCCCCCAAAGCATCTGATTATCTCCACTTCCTCAAATTGCAGTTGGCCTTGTTTCAGAAATGCTTGGAGCAGAAAAGCAGTGAGGTATGAAAGACTTAAAGTCACCATGTTCTATTTCATGTTACTGCTTTATGAACTGCATCTATGATTATGATATTCAGCATGAAAAATTGCCCTCTTGCACACATAAACTAAGGATAGTAGGGTTCCAGGATAAATGGCAACTATTTATAAAGTGAGATGCTATTATGAACACCTATCATAATGACAAGGTGAACAGCAATGGAGTAATGGGCGTATATGATATGATATGTACTGTACCATGAAAAAGTGCACCATGGATTTGTTTGGAGACACTCTGTCTTGTGCTAAATTTACTTCCAGAACAACAACTTATATATTTGTTGGTTAATTTAATTACTGTTCATGGAGTACCTACTATGGGCAGCCTAGGAATCTATCTAATGCCTGGGGATTTGATGGTGAACAAAATAGAGTCCTCGTCCTCATGATGCTCAGTTGGGGAAACAGATGACAAAGAAAGAAATAACCAGAGGTTGTGGACAATACACCCTGACTATACTATGAATTTGTATTTTTCTGTTACCTTTGCAGTCTGATATTTGTTGCAGTTTCTTCTTTCTTGAGAATTCAATATTGTATTCCTCCCTTATCCTAAAGAAATACGTTCCAAGGCCCCTGGAGGATGCCATCAATTAATATATGTTTCTGTTCATGTCTTTCACACCAAATTTAATGCCTTTTTATTTAAAAAAAAAAAAAAAAAAGCCCTTATCAAGCACTGTAGCAGAAACTTTTGCAGTGTGAGGTGTGACTGCAAAACTAGCACAAACTTATTTTTCCTTTATTCACAATTTCACAGATAGAAGGTTCATTCTTACTGTACATGTTAGCCACCTCAGCATGTGATTTTTTTTTCTTTTTCTTTTTTATTAAGTTGAGTGAGAACTTTGGCCTGTTAACTTAAAGGAATCACTTTATGGCTTCTCTTTGGTATATCTGAATTGCCAATATCACTACTCTTTTGTAAAAAAATTGATGCAAAATAAGATTTATTTTAGATAAAAGAAGGAATAGGATGGAATTTGTCAGAAGTTTTTGGATGTGAAAATAAACAACAATCTGGTGGTGTTAGAAAGAGAGGTAGTGTTCTTAAAGCCATGTCAGTGGTGAAAAGATTTTGATGCCTGTACTAAAAAATAGAACACAAAAGGGCACTTAAAAATGACAAGACTGAAAATGTAAACAAGGCAGTTTATGCAGGATTCATATTGTGTTCTCAGAACACATTGCAATAAGAAGTATTTATCGTAAGGTGCATGTCACTCACGAGTCAGTCTTTATGCTGAATAGGGAGAAAGCATCATTGAAAATGAGCTACTCAAATTCAGCCAGTTTATAAGTTAGGTACAAACATTACTACCTTTGTGCTTTGGGGCCAAGATGAGGTAAAATAAGGGCGAGTTGAACACAAGCATTGTGATATCTCAACTGTGGATTTGTAACGAAGATAGCTACTAAGTAACTAGCAGGTGGGGAGTATAGACAACATGGACCTGTGGAAAAGAGGAGGATTCACGTTCCAGATGGGATAGAGTGGGATGGAATTCCATCACGGAACTACTCAGAATGGCATGCAATTTAAAACTTATGAGTTGTTAATTTCTGGAATTTTCTATTAATATTGTTTGACAAAGATTGATTGCTGGCAACTGAAACTTCAGATAAGGGGGATTACTCAGTACCATCCTTGCAATAATTTTCTTTTTCTTCTGTGTTGGTCTTATCCTGTAAGCTTCTAGAAAGTTGTTTCCTACCTCTCTGTCCATTCCTTTCCCCATCCTGACTTCCATTTTAGCAGAGGCTACATTATAGTGCCCCTGTTGGCTTAGAATTTATGGAAATATTTATTTGATTTATTAAAAACAGCCCCAGGTATCCATGAAATAACCAAATAACCCTCATGCATAAACAGAACTGCAAACGTGTGAACCAAGGAAAGAAATTAAGTATAAAAATCCTTAGCAACAGCATAAATGCTACAATTGTCATCCCCAACTCCCTTGCAAAACAAATGATGTATTGAGACTGCTACTCATAGACATAGTAGTTGAAGACTATATAGTGTCTTTGAAAAAGAAGAAATTTTCATAAGCACATTTTTGCTCTCTAGCGAAAGAGTAGCTCTGTACATGGAACACTTTCTAGCTATCAGGCCTGTATCTCAACAGAAACATGCTATGAGCAGAAGTTTGTCTTTAGTATCCTTCCTTGTCCCTTTCAGTATTCTACCCTTTTTCACATTATTTCTCACATGTTAGAAGTTCCCAATTTGTTCACCCTCTCTGAAAGACCACCTTCAGCTATAAAATCTTGTCATTGATAAAACTCCATTAAAACTTGCCTGCGGCAATTGTAAGAGGGACTCTACCTAGCAAGTGCAAACATTGTAACCTAATTCTCTGCACCCTCAAATTAACCTGAAACAATAAAAAAAAAAAGAAACTACCTTAAACAAATATCTTTTTTTCTTCCATACCATTTCTTTCTAAGACAATAAAGAATTTTAAAAAGGTCAATTTCAATTTAAAAACAAACAAACAAAAAAAGCTTATCTGTTCCATGGTCATTTTTACTTGAGGTCCTAACCTTTGCTCAATGACAGTACAAAATGTGGACTATGGCATATCAATAAAATAAATTATTTTCTCCATAGTTTACACCACAGGGAATGTCTGATTTCAAAACTTTTTGACCTGTAAAAAAGGCATTTTTCTATGGTTCAATAGATCTCATGGTGTCTTAGCTTAGACGCTGGGACAAAATCAGAAGACCCCAGCGCTTGACCTATCTCGTTGCTTTATTTCTGGATAATGTCCCTTGACCTCTTGCTAAGTTCTTGAGGAGAACAAGTGCATACACATAATCACCATTGACAAAGAGCAAAGTGGTGGAAGAAAGAAAAGAATAATTATTTGTGGTTATTTTTCATAACATGTCAGCCTACTTAAAATATATGAGCCTCCATAAACTACCAAAGGTGAATTTGGATGACCTCAGAGACACCTGTCCGCCTACACTGTTAGCTGTATGTCATTGCTTCTCTTTCTTCTTTTGGTTACATGTGACTTTAATATTTTAAAAAAACAAAACCTTATGAGACTGTTTTATGACACGTGTCATGTGAAATTCTAATTTTTCTATTTATAGTGATAGAGAAGAAAGGGAAATGGAGTAAGTGGAATATAGATCTCCAACCACTAAAATAAACCTATCAGTAAATGCATTTTAATCTCCTCCAGCAAAAAAATTAAAATAAGAATCACTGATTAGAATATATCACTTGACATTAAGGTTGTATGAAAATCTTGACTTTTTTGTCAAGAATTATATAGTATACAGAAATGTAGTGCATTCAGTGTAATCACTCTTTGGGAGAAAATTCTAGGAGTAAATTTTACATAGGAGTTTCTTGGTCTGGTTTAGTTCATCCATAGGCTTCAGGTGGTCTGGAAAGTAACTGGAGTTGTGTGAAACAGTTTGAAAGTGTATATATATATATATACTTATATATACATACACATATATGTATATATACATACATATAAGTGTATGCATATATGTATGTATATGCATATTTATATATGCATATATATGTATATATACATATATACATAAAAATATATATACACATACATATTGTTAGTTTGAAAGTGTATATATGTATGTACTTATACATACATATACTTATGTGTATATATGTACATATATGCATACTTATATATATACATATATACATAAAATATATATATATATATGTATACATACACACACACATATATATATTGTTATACATATTTTGCTCTCCTCCTTCCTGGAGGACAGACTCAGTGGTTGTTTATCGGATTCTTAAAGGGATCCTTTTTTCATAAAAGGTTAAGATCCATTTATCTGACATTAATTTCTCAGTTTAAGAGAAAAAAATGTATTTTTATGTATCCGTTGAATTGTTAAAATCATCAATGCTTAGTAGTTTTTTAATTTTGAAGGCCTGAAAATTGGAAGTTTAAAAATTAAAGAAAAACATACTTAAAAATAAACCACTTTCTGGTCATTAGAATAAGCTTGTTTAAAAAAATGTCTTTTAAAAATTACTTCTCCAGTTTACCTATAATTATCCTAATTTGTTGTGCCCTAATGCCTTTTTCTTTCTTTTATTTCTGGCTGATGGGTTATACTTCCTGGTTTTACAGGATGACCAAAAACATCGGTGATGATGGGGGTGGTGACGACAACACGTTCAACTTCAGCTGGAAGATGTTCACCAGCTGGGACTACCTGATTGGCAATCCCGAAACAGCAGACAACAAATTCAATTCTATCACCATGAACTTTAAGGTAATGACATGCTCTTTAAAAGCCTGTTATTTGTATTTTTAAGAATAAAATTAGAGGTTTTTCACATGGCCTAGAGAATGCATTATTTTATCAATTAGAAGAAAGATTAACTCATCATTTCTGCTTACTGAAATCAGGGCATGGGTCTGATTATGACTGGAAAATGAACCAGAAAAACACTATTATTCCTTTAGGACTTTTATTCTTAAAATCTGGTAACAAAGTAATGTTACTTGCTTGTAACAGGAGACAAGCTGTAATCAGAATCAGATATTTTAAATTATAGAACAACGCTCACTAATTATTTATAGGAATGAGTCAGAACAATATTTAAAGTGACTCTAAAACATTATTTTGTAGTCTTAAGAAATTGTACTGGGAGAAAATATCTTTTAGAATAAAGATGATCCTAGTACAAATTCGATCAGTTTGTTTGCAAGACTTCCTCCCACTTTGTCTCATTTGCCATCACCTGTAGGCCATAGCCACATGGTTTGGGAAACTCCAGGTTTAGTTTATATTGTCATTCCTCACATTTTGATGTTTGCAAAACGAATTCCTGTGTTCATGGTACTTTTTGTAGCTAAGACATTCGTTTTTGTTTTGTTTTGTTTTGCCTGGGTACAGGAAGCTATAATAGAAGAAAGAGCAGCCCAAGTAGAAGAAAATGTCCACTTGATCAGATTCCTGAGGTTTCTTGCTAACTTCTTCGTGTTCCTAACACTTGGTGGGAGTGGATACCTCATCTTTTGGGCAGTGAAGCGATCCCAGGAATTTGCACAGCAGGATCCTGACACCCTTGGGTGGTGGGAAAAAAATGAAGTTCGTTTCTGCATGCTTTTTATGTGCTTATCACTCGATGTTTGTTATTTTGTCATTTTTGCTTCTATGATGGAATATTAAATAAGGCCACTCTTTACCTCCCCCCAACCTGTCTTACAGTTCACCAGCTCCACTGCACACTTTTCACTCTATTCCAGTCTTCTTTCTAAGTCGGTGCTATGTTTTTCATTTTCTCACTTGAACAAAAGTTGAGTCAGAAGAGCTATTAGGAAATATACAGTCTGACCACATGTTACAGATAGGAATGGTGTCTTCTCAGAAGACTGTGTGATGTATTTATGTTCAAAAAGTTATGAGAAGCATCAGGGTAGGAACCTAAGAGCCTTGATTTCAAGTCCAAGACACTTTCCGTGACCCTATGTTGCTTTCTTCATAAATCCCACATCTGTCATTGAAAGATCCAGTGGTTGGCTGGATTATTTGAAGCAGCCATGACACAGCCCTTGGTTCCTGCATTGATCTCACTGGAATCATTCAGATGACCTCCCTAAATGTGGGCTTCTCTCTGTTTCACTAGAAGCCTAACTTTCCCTTGGTTTTCCATCTACTCCTTCCCCACATCTGACTTCTCCTTCCTCCAAATACTATTCAGATGAGGAAGGCTAGTTCTTTGCCAGGAATTACACTTCATGATTTTTATTTGTTTTTTAGCAAATCTGCCCTTTTAGCAGGTCACAGAAAGGTGGCTAGAGGTAGATACTTAGAATCAAGAAATAACTAGATATGAATAGTTCCTAGGGCCTGTTCTCTTTCATAAAGTGTTCCAGCATACAATGTGACATCGGTTTGAGCTTGGGCATTTTCAATGTATTTGCAGATTTAGGCTGTGGGAAGTGTAGACTTCCCACACTGAAACTTTGGAAGAGTCCTATGGACCAAAACATTAAGATGAGTCTTCACAAGCATAGAATTTCCTAAAATATCTGGAATGGCAAATGATATTATCTATTTACCAAAAAAGTGTCCAAATAAAAACATTATAGGTGTTTTAAAAGAACTGCCAATAAATATTGAGGTCCATACATCTTATTATTATTTTTTTTACATCTTAAAGACTATAATGTAGTCACTTCATGAAAACCTATAAAATAAGTCATTAGGCAGAGGAATTGTATTTATTTAAAAGAAAGGAACACCTTATACCATTTACTAAGTTGGCTTTCAAAATTCCCTCTTATAATTGTAATAGTACACGTAGGCAAAATTATGTTGCTTTGGCCCATGGTTCACATTGATCATATTTTTGTTTAAATAAACCATATTAAGGTATGGATAGTTGATTATCATTCAAAGAATCATGCTCTGCAAGAACCTCTTTAGCATCTATTTCAGGGAACTCCTAAGTCCTGGGGTCCTTGGGGCATAATAATGGGGATTCATGAGTAACTTTACAAATCGGAAGACACTGAATTTAAATTCAGTTTATATAAGATTGCACAGGATCTGCCAGTTTTTTATATTAGGCTAAAGTTATATCATGCTGATTTTATATTATGTCATGCTGAGTTTGGATCCTGTTAGTCATACTTATATAATGCTCTTAATAAAAATGACACAAACGTATTAGCAATTATTTTCGAAATATAGTTTTGTAGTTATCATTCAAAACATGAAGTCCACAGGGGAAACTAGAAAATGTTTAGTGGTGACAATTTGAACCAAATTGGGAAAGATAATAACTGGAGTTACTTGAAATCTTTTTTCCCCATTAGAAAATTAATAGATGTTTTAAACTCTTTCTTTTGAATTAATTTAGACTAATAATATAATAATAAGCTCACATAACAACCAAGAGATAAGAACCATATTTCTTACTGTTGGCGTTTCTATCCTCTCTTTCTCTCTCTTCCTCATTCTCCTGCATTGCTCTCTTGCCTTTGGCATTATAGATCAGTCTTTCATTTTTAAAACTTCTCTATCTTGGCTTTCATAACATCATGTCATGTGTTCTCTATTTGTTTCTCTGAATTTCCTCTCTTTTCTTTGGTAAAACACATTACATTTTTTGTGTGTGTCCCTAAAAATCCTTGCATTCCGTAGGATTTAGCGTTTAGTCTTAAGCCCATTTCAGGGAGTTCAACAATTTTAACTAATTGCATTAGCCCATATGCTGATGATTGTAAAATTTGTATTTACAGTCAGGACCTCATCCTCAAGCAACTCATTTTCTATTTTCTTTGGAGGTCTTGTTGTGAAGTGCATCACCATATTAGAATCAGCTGCCGTGTAGAACAGTATGTTTCTCTTGGTAGAAGGTGGTGCAAATTGCCTTCCTCACTATCCTGGGAAGCAGACTATTACTAGTGGCACTTACACATACTCCTACACGTGTATATATGGAGAATCTGAGTATTTTTGTTTGTTTGCTTGTTTTTGTTAAGACAGAGTCTCACTATGTCACCCTTGGTAGACTGCCATGGCATCACAGCTCACAGCAACTTCAACTCTTGGCCTTAAGCGATTCTCTTGCCTCAGCCTCCCGAGTAGCTGGGATTACAGGCATCCACCACAATGCCCAGCTATTTTTTGTTGCATTTGTCGTTGTTGTTTAGCTGGCCCGGGCTGGATTCAAACTCACCAGCCTTGGGTTGGTGGCTCTGTAACCACTGTGCTACAGGCACCAAGCCACAATAATAATTTCTAAACACCTTTAATTTGGTCCCTTCCTTGTGTCTCCTTGTAGATGAACATGGTGATGTCCCTCCTGGGGATGTTCTGCCCAACACTGTTTGACTTGTTTGCTGAGCTGGAAGACTACCATCCTCTCATTGCTTTGAAATGGCTACTGGTGCGCATTTTTGCTCTTCTCTTAGGCAACTTGTATGTCTTTATTCTTGCCTTGATGGATGAGATTAACAATAAGGTAAGCCCGTGTCTGGATTGTCCTTGCCGTCAGTGTTAAATTCCCATCGTCAAGATCATCAGAAGTGCCTTTGAAACCTGTGTTGTTTTCCTTTTTGCTTCCATGTCTTTGCTTTCCAGATTGAAGAGGAGAAGCTAGTAAAGGCCAATATTACCCTGTGGGAAGCCAACATGATCAAGGCTTACAATGCATCACTTCCTGGAAATAGCACTGGGGCACCTTTCTTTGTTCACCCTGCAGATGTGCCTCGAGGACCCTGCTGGGAAACAATGGTGGGACAGGTAATGTTACCAATGAAAGTGTATGGCAATTAGTGGATGCCAGAGTCAAAGCAAAGTTAGTATTTTTTCCAAAAGAGTAGTCATTTTTTTATTGCTCATTAATAAAAGTAGCTAATATTTATTGAATGTTTGCTATGTGCTGGCTCTGAATTTCATATATATTGATATATATATCAATGGTATCTTATTCAGTTCTATATCCATCCTGTGAGGTAATATGATCTATATATCCCCTTTATAATTGCATATTAAAAAGGGATAGTTTAAAACGATAAGAGATGTTTACTATCTATTTGTGTCGTGATAAAATACCCAGCTTTAGATACAGGCTCAAGCAAGTATTTAAATGCAACTCTAGTGTTACTTGTTTGCTATAAAACAAAACAAATAAAACAAAAAGTAGATTATTTTGGGAGCATACACTAATTTTAATTCTATAAATTCTGTCAAATAATTTTCCCTTAAGAGTTAAAGGAAATACAATTTCAAGATATTTGCATTCTTGGTGATTTTGTAAAGGACCCCAGTGCAAGACTAAGTGGTATTTTTACCAGAGAAAGAAATAACATTTCATGTGGCTTTTTATCCAATAAGGAAAAGTAAGGTAAACAAAATAAAACAAAAACCACAAAAAAATCTACTGCAATTCTCTTATTTCTATAAAGATCTGATTTATATTTTGAAGAATTTATGATCTTATTTCATTAGAATTGACATCATTAATGTGCATTTCATGAACTGATTTGGGGCATTAGTTTTTCATTGAGAACAAAGATTTTTAAATATCTCACACTGATTCTGTTTGTTAGATAATAGTTCTGTTATAGGAGTAATGTAGGCTTTGTGAAATTATTTCCATAATTTTTAATACACTTTTTTTTTTGTTTGTTTGTTTGGGGGGTTTTTTTGCAATTTTTGGCTGGGGCCAGGTTTGAACCCACCACCTCTGGTATATGGAGCCAGCGCCCTACTCCTTTGAGCCAAGGTGCTGCCCAATACACTTATTTTTGTAAGATAAAAGAAGAATTGAAGATTTATCATTAGTCTTATAAAACTCATAGAACTTAAATAAAATATGAATATATATCATTAGATATCTTTAGCTTCAATCAGATGTTTATCAAACTTAAGTCAGTCAACTGTGATTTCAATTGTGGAGGAAAAAAAAAGGTAAATGTATGTAACTAGACATACATCATTGAAGACTGAGTATAAAAAGTATTGTATAATTAAGAATTTTATTTTACTTTACTTGTTAAACATTCAGGGACCAGATTCAATCCCTTACTCATGTAAGTAATGATCTAATTTGTAGACATGCAAATTTCATACATCTTTATAGGAACATGTATGAAATATAATATGACATGAAATGGAATAAATAAGTGGAATGAGATAAAATAAATGAAATGAAATGGAATAAAACTTGTCTGTACTTGGTAGAGAGGTGCTTGTGATTCAGGATATGGTAGGAATAATGGTCCTCCAAAGTTACCCATGTCCTAATCCTTGGAACTATGAATAAAGTTCCATTTACATGGCAAAATGGATATTGTAGATGAGATTCAGTTAAAGATCTTTGGTTAGAAAAATCATCATGGATTATTTGAGTGGTCCTAATGAAATTATAATAGTCTTTATAAGTTGGAGACAAAAAGAGTCAAAATCATAAAACTGAGATATGAGATTGGAAGTAGAGGTTGGAGTGATGTGCTTTAAAGAAGGAGAAAGGGACCAAGCCAAGGGGTCCAAGTAGCCTTTAAAGAAGCTGGAAAAGGCAGGTAGTAGAGTCTACCCCCCTGTACACTTAGATTTTAGACTTTACACTTGTAGAACTATAAGAAATAAAAGCGCTTTATTTTAAAAGCCACTAAGTTTGTCGTAATTTGTTACAGCCACAATAAGAAATGAATACACAATGTTTCGTGGACCTTAATGTTTCAAGGTTCCTTGAAATGAAGGAAGGTCATGGTGCTTAACATGAGTCTGTTTTTATCACATCTAAGCTTCTCCCTAAATCTAGAGCATAATATTCAAGAAAGGAAATAAAAATACAAAATATGGTTTTCACCATATTTGGGTGGGGCCAAACTCAAAGAAAGATTTGGGCCCATCTCAAACTCAAAGATTTGAGATATTCTCTTCTGTAGGATTTCTAGAAGGCAGAGTTAATAGAATCAGCTGTACAGGATAATATGCGGTCAGCCACTTCTGGAGAGGAGGGATGGATTAACTAACGAACTAAGAGAATATTTACATTTTAGATGCAAAAGCTTTTGCGATATTCCCACGCATACTGACTTAAAATAATAGAGGAAATACCGCTCACTTAGTTCTTCCTCATGGAGCCCTGGACCTGCAGCCTGTCCTGTCCTTTGTTGTTGCTCCTGCCTGTAGTGGTTTTCCTGCTTCGTCATCTTTCCTTGCTGCCGTTTGCAGTTGGATTTCCTTCTTCTCTTTCACCTTTCCTTCTCCAGAGGAGCAGGAAGCCCTTGTGGGAAGGTCTGCAGGAGCTGGCCTGGGGAAGGGTTTGGGCTCTGGCTGGAATGTTGAT
>CAUYPK010151131.1:0-12870 GCA_963574355.1 Loris lydekkerianus | reverse complement strand
CTCAATTTTTATATGAGGACAATTAATGACAATTAAGGTTATGTGGGGGGGGGAGAAGGGGAGCCTTGGTGTGTGCCACACTTTCTGGGGGCAAGACATGATTGCAAGAGGGACTTTACCTAACAATTGCAATCAGTGTAAGCTGGCTTATTGTACCCTCAATGAATCCCCAACAACAACAACAACAACAACAACAACAAAAACTGTATTTTATATAAATTATTATTTCATAGAAAAATGCTAAAGTAGTGAACACACTAATTTCTAACATCATCCCTAAAGAAAGCCTCTACCATAAATTTGATCATTTAATTTCTGAAGGTACAGAACTTCAGGCAACAATCATTAAGGGTCTTGTGATTCTTAAACATGTAAATTCCAAGAATGTAGTACAGTAGAACCTCCAAAGTTGACCATCTGCCTACATTGGCCACCTCCTTAAGTTTACATTATTTTCATAGATCAGATATGCACCACATATACCTATCGGGACAGTAGGTCTAGTTCCTTATGTTGATCATGTCCTACGTCAACCAGTTAGTCTCTTGGGCAGTCAATTTACAGAGGTTCTACTGTATAATGCTGAAGCAGTTAATGCAGACTTAATGGCAAATTCACCCAGGTGGTAACAGTTATTATAGCCTAGTGACCTAGATGTCACAATAAAAACATACTGCTAATGGCTAAAGACTAAAAATTTTAAGACTAAAATTTTCTTGCCAACAAAGGACTTTTAAAAGTAGCATTTAATTATACTTCTCAGAACCAAGCCCCTAAAAAACTGAAGGTAAAATGTCTGGATACCATCAAACATGCTCCAGACATGACAAATCCTATCACAGGCACACACCTTGGCCCTATTAAGGGGACTGATAGGAGGCGTGCAGACTGTGGGGGATGCACATAATCCTCAGTTGGATGGCAGAGCTTTAAAGAAGCCAGTGAAATAGGCACATAGTTACCAAGAGTCCAGAATCACTAGGAAAGATCATAGCACTTTATCCTACTCAACTGTAACTGGAAACACAGAATATGCTTGAGGGTATTATAGTAAGACTTCCACATGCAATTGCAAAATTGTAAAATTAAAAGATTCCAGTGGTAAACTACTATATAAAAAGCAAGACTTGTTATATATTTCAGTGTGGAATTCCCCCTGAACACAAATACTTAAGAACTAACCTGCATTGTCTAATATGGTAGCCAGTAGCCAGGAGCCATTTGTGGCTACTTACATTTGTTTTAAAGTTATAATTTTAGTTCTTCCATCGTATCAGCAACGTTTTAAGAACTCAATACTAACTTATGACCTAGAGGCTACCATATTGAACAGGAAAGATAGAGAATATTTCCATCATCACAAAAAGTCCTATTGGACAATAAATGGCCTTAAAAGAAAGCTTTTCTTTAAATTTTCATAATCGTATTATTTTTATTCACAATCTCAGTTGCACAACGAAGAGTAACAACAAAAAATAATCTTTAAATGATACTAGAGCTAGAAAAAGACTGCAAAATTATCTGGCCCTGTAATTTTTACAAATGAGAATATTGAGGCCTAACTGGTATAAGCTGTCTTCGCTTCATTAAATTTGACAATCAAATGAAGTGGGAAGAATAATTCCTTTTGTTTGGTTTCAATGTAGATCAACTTTCACTTTCTCAACTAACTGAAGTGCTTGTGACAACTTCTGTACTTGCCCCATATCTTAGAACTACAGAAGCAAATAATTTAGAGAAAAATCTAAAAATAAATTACTTCTAACTAACAAGTAATCAGATTGACTCTGAAGACCAGGGTCTGAAGAATAAAGAAATACGGCAACATAATTCCACCAAAATAAATTCCAAATTAATCTAAGCATATAGAGTTATTTTTAGAGAGTGAGCCTTGATGGCAATTTAGCGGCTAAACTAGCTAAATAGTCTCTCAGGGTCCTAGCTAAATGAATAGTGGCAGAATTAGCATCTCTTGAACACGGGTGACATCTGCTTTGTGGATACGTGTCTAATGTGCCAAAAATAATGTTTATTACTTCATAGTAATTATTTGCAGAAAGAAACCATTAACAATGCACTAAAATTTATACCACACAGGAAATAAACGATTTCACTAATTCCATTTGATCATTCTTTCACACATTCATTACTTCAAAGTAAGTGTGCATGGTACCAGCATTTATTGGACTCTTACTATGGATGCTCAACCTCTGTAATGCCTGATCATCAAACAAAACAAGGACTAAAAATTGGGGGAATATTTGTAGGATTATATAGAGCTAGAATACTAAATTAAAAATTGATACTTAGAATAAAAACGTTTTGAATCAAGAATGAAGTTAAACTAAAAAAAGAAACTAATGCCGTTTTAGAGACCTTTCTCCATAAAATAAAAACAGAAAAATCCCTCCCCCTTTAATAACATGCTCATAATCATGCTTGAAATAGCAAGGGGCAGAGTGCAAATGAGATCATTTTCTAATTAATGAAAAAAAAAAAGGATTCTAGAAAAACAATGCAGAGACTCCTTAATAAACCCTAAAATTCCAAGAATTACATAACAACTGTGTTGGGCTTTATGTATGTGGTGAAAAGATATTCTAGACCTACTTTTGTGGATAGTGGAGCCTTCTTATTCATAATTTGCTATCCCAGAGCTATACAGCGTAGTGCAGTGAAGATTAGGAAACAAGTAAGGAAAGAAGTTGTGTTTTTTGTTGTGAAACTCCATGTAGACTTTGAACTTCCAGGCATTTTTCTCAGGACCTCACCCCTCCTCCACCTGAACTGAAGATAGTCTCATAGGATCCTAAGGAACCTGTCATCCCACACAAGTACCTAGCCTTGCCTTAAGACAGTACATAGGATTCCAAGGCTTTGTGAACAGTCTGCAAACCAATACATAATGAGTTTTATTAGAAGGTCAGAGATAGTGTCCATTTTCCCATTTTATTTTTCCTGGATCAGGCCATTTTATAAACAAATCTTAAGAAAAATTTCTTTTATACATAACTTACAAAAAGCACCAAGATTTTCTAATACAGGAAGAAAAAAGGCAAACAAAGAACTCAAGAACCATCATGTACAATATTAACAGAACTGTTACTGGAGAAAATGTGTTAAACATTAACAAACTTAGGCTATTTCCTGCTACAAGAACATAAAATTTTAACAGATCAATTTAAGACAAAGGGTGTAAGAAGCCATGGTCCATAGCTAGACACTTCAGTAGATCAGAGGACTTAAGAATTTAAAAAAGTAAGAAGCGTAAGTAACTTGTGTACTGGTCAATGAACACAGTTTATTAGCATTTTACCCTCCTTTTATGCAAAATGATTTTCACCATGATCCAGTAGCCAACATTAAGTGAGAATGATTAGCTTCTTTGTCATCCAAATCTAGACAGTTACACTAGTGAAAAACTATAGAATTAAATGGTAGGTTAATCCTGGGAAGGGTATTCCTCTAGACAGTGTTTTCACAACGTAAATGTTCCAATTAACAGCACAGAATCACAGGTGAAGGGATTCTGTTATCAAATAAGTTGAACAATGCTGAATTTTAAAAATGTACGAAAGCCTTCAGTCCTTATAATATATACATAGTACAAATTTGTGAGGGAAATGGATCATGAGTCTTCTTTTCTCAGAACACTTCCATCAGAAGACTGATCGAGAAACTTCAAACACTAGCTAATTCTGTTATCTGGTAATGATAAACCTAACTTCAGGAGGATGAACACCTATGGGGAAAGGACCTCCTGACCACATCTGTAATGTGTACTACTTTATTAAAAATTCAGAAAAAAGTATGACAAAATGTAAGGATTTGATTAGAATTGAGTTAGGACAGAAGTGTTTTTTCAGGTCATAAAAAATTTTTAAGTGTATGACGTCAGAAGAATAACCAATACACAAATAAAAAACTGCAAATTCATATGGAATAAGGAGTAAGGAAGTAGACAGACCACACATCTGCCAATCTCTACTTAAGTCACACATTTAATTTGCCTATTTCAAATAATTTGTGCCAACGATGTTCTCACATGGAAGAATGACAAAGAATGACCTCAGACACTGTCTGAGATTAGAAATCAAATTAAACATACAATTCATAAGATTAATGCTGTGTAACCAATTAAGTGCTTCTAGCATCAAAATGAGCAAACCTTATCAATGTGTGATGAAATGTATCTTTTTTAGTCAAATAAAAATATAAGGCATAAGTTTTGCTGAAACTTTCAAGTCAGATTGCTGTTAACTTTTATACAATAAGGTAGAGAAAAGTGTGAACAGAGAAGAGTCGAGTTTAAAGGCTGTATTTAGAAGAACCTCGAGAATTACAAAATGGAGAAAATCAGGTGATGGATACAATTGGAAAATCTACAGTATTTTTTCAAAACATTGCCAGAGGGTGTATAGAATGTGTGTCAAAACTCCATTCTTCAGTTATAATAACCAAAAAGAAGCAATTTGGCAGTGTTGTTTTGTGTCAACTGGCAAATGCCCCTTTGTGGGCTTTTTAAAAATTTAAAACTTTTTAAAAGGCTTTTATGGAAGGTATTCATCAAAGATGCTTACAGGAATGAACCAGATATTCTTCAACTTTACTGCTGTTGTACTCTTCCAATTCCTTGATGTTAACACCAATATCATAAAGCCACTTCAGCCATTTGTCTAAGATGGGAGATACTGGTATTCCAAACATGCAGAAAGCAGCAGCAAAATCCTTCATAAGGGTGCCCTGGTGTGTGTGCATCTGTTTG
This sequence comes from Loris lydekkerianus, assembly GCA_963574355.1. NCBI lineage: Eukaryota > Metazoa > Chordata > Mammalia > Primates > Lorisidae > Loris > Loris lydekkerianus. Next base: position 8,105 of record CAUYPK010151131.1, on the reverse strand, counting down.
CACACATACAATTTCAACAGTCAAAGGTTCTCTAGTAAACATTTCTGCAGACATTCATAATTCAATAACACAGAGTCAAGAAAAGAAGCATATAGTTAATCACCTAAAAGCCAGCAAAATGTAGAAAGAAAAAAAAATATCAGACTGATAGGAGTCTGGCAATACCAAGACTTCCAGAAGAAGAAATTATTAGTGCTAGCAGATAACCCATTAGAAGAATGAAGAGAAGCCATTACTGAAACACTAGATTATTATGTTGTCTGTCCATTTAGAGACTGGACACCTCTGAGAAAGGAGACTAGGGAGGGACACAAAAAGGGGCTGTGAACCGTATCTGAAATACGAAGAAAAAAGCAGAACCAAGAGGAAAACAAGGGTTTCTAATTATACTTCTGGAGCTCTTCTAAGATAGGCTTCCCTTTTGAAAGCAAGGTAAAAAGGTTAACTTGTTCACTTTCAGTTGGCTAGATCAAGAATACATTTTTTAAATTGAAAATTTAAAAACATAAATGTAAAAATAATCTTGGTCAAAATAGATGTAATTAACCCCATGATAATCACAGCCACTTACAATGTTAACTGTATTTGAAGTCAGTGTTTTGCCAGAATCTCTTGGTCATATTCACTCATTTTGGGTAAATGTGCTTCCCTATCATCTTGTCCACCTACTGCTACTCACCTCTGGAAGAACAGAAGTAACAACGGCAGTGCAGAAAATGTTGTTCTACTAGAATAAGGTTACATGAACCCCTAAATACTGCCTATCACATGATCCCTAAGTGTTTGTATATAATTTCAAGCTAAGATTTCTTTCTATATAAAATCTTAGATGACATATGCTCTATTTGGATCTAGATAATTACCTCTATTTCTAATTATTTCAAAGCAAAAACATAAGAACTAAGAAAACCTCAATTGGTAGCTGATTATATTGCTTAATCTCCATATTAAAAAAATATTCTGGGGCAGGCACAGACAGTTCCTCATACATGTAATCCTAGCACTCTGGGAAGCCAGAGTTGGAGATTACTGTGAGCAAGGAATGACACCAACTATCTACTAAAAATAGAAAAATTAGCCAGGTGTAGCAGCAGGCACTTGTAGCACCAGCTACTCAGGAGGCTGAGGCAGGGGACTGCTTGAGTCTAGGAGTCTGAAGATGCAGTAGCTACAATGATACCACTGCACTTTATCCCTGGGGAAAGAGAGAGACTGTCTCAAAACAAAACTCAGAAAAAAAATATTAAAAATAACTAATTAGTCCATACTGATACACATGAATAATTGAATAAGTGGAGAAGAGTCAAATTTCTTCATGCATAAGAATTCCAAATACTCCTGCTTGAAGGAGATACTCTTCACTCCTTTAGTGTTGGCTATGACTTGTGCCTTCATTCCAAAGAATGTAGTTTGAAAAGGGAGGGGGGAAAGTAGCCTTAGAATGAAGAAATCTGAAAAATACTCATCTCAAACAGATGATCAAGGTCAACATCAAGTCATATTGATAGCACACACCTTTGACATGATGTGAGGAAAATAGCATTTTAACCTCTGTGATCTTACTTCCCCCAAACTCAGAATCTCAAGTCTAATCGTGAAAAAAATCAGATAAATCTCAACTGCAGACATTCCACAATATAAACGACAGAACTTCTTAACACAAAAGCTGTAAAATAGAGGAACTAAACTTTGGAAGAGCTGAAGTGGTGGTGGTGGGGCTTTAAATGTAGAATTTGCTAACTAGTCAAAGTCTTGTTGTAAGTACAAAATAAAGACATGCAATATGTTAAACATTTTGCCTATAAATCTTAGAAAGAAAATCTGGGCGGCGCCTGTGGCTCAGTGGGTAGGGCGCCGCCCCATATACTGAGGGTGGTAGGTTCAATCCTGGCCATCCCATATACTGAGGGTGGTAGGTTTGATCCTGGCCCCGGCCAAACTGCAACAACAAAAAAATGCTGGGCATTGTGCAAGGCAGCTGTAGTCCCAGCTACTCGGAGGCTGAGGCAAAAGAATCACTTAAGCCCAAGAGTTGGAGATTGCTGTGAGCTGTGATGCCAAAGCACTCTACCAAGGGTGATAAAGAAAGAAAGAAAAGGAAATCTTACCATTCCAGAAATATAGAAACCATGGTAATTCTTATTTGGAAAATCCAAACCAGTTCAAATTAAACTTAATATAAACAATGCCAGTATTCCCTTGTGGAAGTGTTAAAATCTGTCATCTTCATGTTCTTTATTAAATGAATAAATGAATGAATGATAGAAGGCCCAAAGAGCAAAAAAATACATTTGTACACATTGTTGTGAAACTCAAATGGGTTGGGTGTGATGGCTCACAGCTGTAGTCCCAGAACTTGGAGAGGCTGAGGCAGGAGTGTTGCATGAGTCCAGAAGGTCAAGACCAGCCTAGGCAACATAGCAAGATCCTAATTTATAAAAAAAAAATTTTTTTAAACCTGAGCATGGTGGCACATGTCTGCAGTGCCTACTTAGAAGGCTTAGACAGGAGGATTGCCTGAGCTGGAGTTTAAGATTGCCTGAGCTATGACTATGCCACTGCTCTCTAGCCTGGGCAACAGGGCAAGACCTTGTCTCTATTTCTTAAAAAGAAGAAAAGCAAAAAAAAAAAAGAAAGGAGGGAATAACCAAAAGATGAAACTAGCTTTGCCCAATAGGAGCAAATGTACAATGTCAAACCAACTGCATTTAGAATCAAGAAAAAAAATGCTGAATATAATTTAAATCAAATAGGCACTATGTTCAGTGTTAATATGGTAATGGTAAATTAAAAAAAAAAAAAAGATCTACTTAAACCTCAGATACCACTTATTAGTTATATCCTTATGTAATTTACTTAATTCTAAGTTTTTAATATATATTTCCATGTGTAAAATGGAGGTTATTACTCAGTTATTGTGTTGTTTTAGGAATTAAATGAAATATTCAGAGAGCTTAGCATCAAGCCTAGCATACATTTTTAACACTTAATAAAAGCTTTCATTATGATCCAATTTCTGCCCTGAAAAAGCTTACTATGGGGATAGATACCTTCACATGGACTTAATTATCCAGCAAGAGCTGTTACTACTTATGAACAGAGTATGAGGAAGCAGAATGGCTTGATTTGCCCACCAATTCAGGAATGGATTAACAAGCTGTGTTGATCCATTAGTGACTAAAAAAGATGGGGACATCTTTTGTATTAACCCGGATGGAGCTGAAACATTCTTCTTGGTAAAGCATCACAAGAATGGAGAAGCAAGAATCCAGTGTACTCAATTCTGATAGGAGGACAGCTAATGCTAGTACACGGTAGGGGGATAGGGGGATGGGGGAGGGGAGAGAGGGAAAGACGGAGTGGGTGGAGGTCATGGTTTGTGACACACCTCTTGAGGGCAGGACACAATTGTAAGAGGGACTTTACCTAACAAATGCAAGCAGTGTAACCCGGTTCTTTGTACCTTCAATGATTCCCCAACAATAAAAAGAAAGAAAATGGCCTGACAGTACTTCCCCAAAGTGAAATTTTTCTAAGACCGCTGTTTTAGTTTTTAAGTGATCCCTAAGAAAAGAACATAGAGTTCTGATTACTAACAACCAACCCAAATACTGGACTGGAAAATCTAAAGGGGTGACCACCATCATAACTTCATCACAACTATATTTTAAGATAATACTTCTGATGTAACTATTGATTCGATCAGACTAAAATGCCATCTCCAATACCGACAAGATGATAACATCACTACTGATGATGATGATGGTATCTGGTGCATCTCTCTGCATTTTCTATATTTTTAAAGAACATTAACTCATTTCTGGGAGGAGGGAGGACCTACAGGAAAAACACTTGGTTTAGATCACATGTTTTTCAATTATTTTAGTTGATCATTAACCTATAAATCCCCCAATGCCATAATACTTTAAGCTTCAAATATATGATTAAATATTTAATACGTAAGATTTAAGAAAATGAGAAATAATATAAGTAGGGCGGACATCAGGAAGAGAAACTGTTTCAAGGTCACTAATGGGAAAAGGGAATTGGGTCTTAGATCATAACTTTAGTATTAAATAAAATGACGTATGCCAGCCCCTTTCTAAATTACTTTCAAAAGTTTACAGACCTTGCACTTACTTCCCAAGAGTGATACAACTTGAGCACAATTTTCAGGAAAACTTGCAAAAACATCAACTAAAACATGGGCATTCTCTAAAAATAGATGGGCTCTAACTGATGGATGATTCAGGAGAGAAAAATGAAACCAAAAATACACAAAAGGCCGTAGCTATGAGGCCTCAAAAAGACTCTAAAATCAATGACAGCCACTCACAAAGGCTGTGATGAAGTAATGAGGGCAATAAAAGGACAACTGTTCCAGGTGGCCCCTTCTGATTCCTTGTTTATGTACAACAGATGCTCTCAGCCTTTGCCAAACAACTGCTTTCTAAACAATGGGAAGAAACCTTAAAATGGGGTTTGAAGCTGGAGAGTAAAGCAGCACAAAGTTTGTAGAAATGTCACACAATGAACCTGAAGATGGAAAGAAGAGAAAACAGACATAGGGGAGGGGAGGGAGAGAAAGATAAAGAAGGAAGTTCTACCCAAGAATGGAATAAACTTAAGCACTCCACCTCACAACAGAGTCCACTTACTTTGACAACTGTGGGAGTGGATTACCCCAACACTCTCACCACACACAAACACATGCACTCACACACACACACTCCACAGTGAAGTCTCCCATCCAGGCAAGGAGCCATTTAGATAAGTGGACTCAATCAACTACAAAAAAAAAAAAAAAAAAAATCCAAGGCAGTTACTTCTACTAATCAATACAAACCACTATTCAAATATTTGGCCAGCCAAGATCATTGGACATTAGAGAAAAATCGAACAGCAGCAAAACAGAGAAACGAGGAAAAAGAAAACAGCAGGGGAAACAAACAGATCAAACCAAACACCTCGATTACAATGCTGTAAGTTTTAAGGGGCATATTGATTAAAAACAAACAAAAACAGAACAGGCCACTATAAAAATGAAAAGACCAGAAAACCACTAGATCTCTGAAATTAAACAAGCAGTTGATAAAACTGAGAATTCCATCAGAATAGCTGAATAACAGATTGGGCATGATTGAACCCTAAATTAGTGTCCTGGGAGATAAAATAGAAATCTCCCAATATTTAAGAGAAATGGACATAAACATAAAATACGAAAGAAAAAATAGAAGCTAGCTCCAAATGGCCCAACATCTATCTATTATACTAAGAATCCCATAAAATAAGCACGATGGAAACAATCAAAGAGGAAAACCCCGAGTGGAATAAGGATGAGACAGCAGATTAAAGTGTACAAAGACACAGTTCAAAATATTTACAACTATACTCACACTATAAAAAAAGCAATACCACCACAAGCTTCCAAAGAAAGAGATCACTTTTAAAATACCCAAAGAGGTAAATCAGGATACACACAAAACGAGAATCAGAGTGACATCTTACTTCCATCAGCAAAACGGACAGAAGACCACAAAAGGCCTTCAAAATGCTGATGGAAAAGGATTTTGAACCAATAATTCATAACCCACACGAACTATGAATTAAGTTTGATGGCAAACTAAAGACCTTTCCAGACACAAGAAATTTTGAAATTTACCTCCCAAGCACTGTTTCTGAGAAAAAAATTTTGAAATGTACTCTCAACTAGGGGGAAAAAAAAAAAGAGTGGACTTAAAAAAATGCCTTAAAAAGCATTTTTACTCAAATTGCAAAACTAAAAACCTAAATTATGGGCGGCGCCTGCAGCTCAGTGAGTAGGGCGCCGGCCCCATATACCGAGGGTGGCGGGTTCAAACCCAGTCCCGGCCAAACTGCAACAAAAAAATAGTCGGGCGTTGTGGAGAGCACCTGTAGGCTGAAACAAGAGAATCACCTAAGCCCAAGAGCTGGAGGTGGTTGTGAGCTGTGTGACGCGACAGCACTCTACTGAGGGTGACAAAGTGAGACTGTCTCTAAAAAAAAAAAAAACCTAAAAATTTGCAATGATAAAGTTTTTAGGGGCATCAAACAATATTAGAAATTGTAAGAAAAACTAACACAAACTATGGTATTATTTCCAGCAGTTGATAGGGCAATAGATCTAAGAAAACAGAATCTGGTCAGGCGTGGCGGCTCATGCCTGTAATCCTAGCACTCTGGGAGGCCAACGCAGATGGATTGCCTGAGCTCACAGGTTCGAGACCAGCCTGAGCAAGATGGAGACCCCATCTCCAAAAATAACTAGACGTTGTGGCAGGTGCCTGTAATCCCAGCTACTTGGGAGGCTGAGGCAAAAGAATCACTTGTGCCCAAGAGTTGAAGTTGCTGTGAGCTATGATGCCACTGTACTCCACCAAAGGCAACAAAGCGAGACTCTCATAAAAATATAAATAAATAAAAATAAAACAGAATCTTACTTGACCTTGACATTTTTTAGGCAGAACTTTTTTTTAACTGCCACAAGATCATCATTAATTTTTTTCTTAAAAACAGTAATGAGAGAGCATGATCTAAGACCCAATTATCCTTCTTGGTTCTATGATCAGTACTAAAAATATATCAGTAAAAAAATCATTTGCAGTACAAATGCTGTTTTTTTTTCATTTTTTAGAATTTAAAAATAAAAGAATTATAGCTGAAGAAAATAATAAAAATGGTTTAAAAGCCTTAACAAAGCATAGTAAAGAGAGATTAAAAGACAAAGAAGTGAAGAAACTTTAAGGGGAACAGATTTCCTTCTATAACTTATGGTGAGCTAAGGAATAAAGTTGGTAGGCCCTGCAAAAAATAAAGATTTAAGAACAATTAAAGCTATAAAAATAAGAACCCATCAAAATAATTATAATTTGGCTCTGCACCTATAGCTCAGTAAATAGGGCACCAGCCACATAAACACACCAAGGCTGGCGGGTTCAAGCCCAGCCCAGGCCTGCTAATACAACAATGGAAACTGCAACCAAAAAATAGTTGGGCATTGTGGCACAAGCTACTTGATAGACGGAAGCAAGAGAATCGCTTAAGCCCAAGAGTTTGAGGTTGCTGTGAGCTGTTATGCCACGGCATTCTACCAAGGGGAACACAGTGAGACTCTGTCTTGAAAAGAAAAAACAAAAAATTATAATTCATATGACAAAAATCGTCTAAGTATTTTGAGTTTCTCATCTTTTGCAACAGAAAGTAAAAAGTCACTGTGTCAGGCAGGTATACCAAGAAATAAATCCTTTAAAATTCTGATAGTATATAAAAACAAACTAGTTTAAAAAATGGCCTCTGAGGAGAGGTAAAGGATTGACAGGTCTATTTCAAATGCCATCATTCTATGGCATCAGTGTCTGCATATTATTTATGATTTTTAAAAATAAGGTTAAAATTTAAATATTGGAGATTAACTATAATGTTAATCCTGTATTATTGCCAGAGTTTGGCTATATCACAACAACTTTCTTAAGTTGCCATCATTAATGACTTCCTGAAGAGTGAGGACATCATCTTCCAAAAGTTTAAATATTTATACCCTCTGATTCATCCAGTTTCTTGTCCGGAGTCTACCCTAAAGGAAAATTTACATGAGTGAACACAAATATAAAGGTACAAGGAAGCTTAGTACACAATCTTGTCTTAGCAAAATGTACTTGCCAATCCTAAATGCCTATTAACGAGGAATGTTAAATTATGGCATATGCATGCAGTCAAAAAGACTGGGGTAGTGATGACATAGAAAGATGACCATGATATATCATGTAGTGAGAAAAGCAAATAGTGAGAGAATGTATATAGTATAACCTTCCATATGGTAATTTTTAATATCTCTTTATTTATGTATAGACATTCTAGAAAGATACATACCAAACTGTTAATAGAATAGTGCTTACCTCTGGATGTGAGATTAGAAAAGAGGAAGGGAAGACATTGACTTTTTATTTGAAATTGCTTAAATGTTTCATGAATTTTTATTACCTTTGTAAAAGGTGGAAATTCTCAAGAAAAACTTCTACATTAATTCCACTCAAATCTTTCCTTACCTTTCCACCCCTCCATTCCCCCCAATACTGCTGCACCCA
>CAUYPK010151123.1:0-10768 GCA_963574355.1 Loris lydekkerianus | reverse complement strand
GTACCCAGATCAAGTAGAATGATTTTGATGTATTTCTTCTTTTTCTATTGTCTATAAGATTTAGCATGATCTGTTTTTTGAAATTATCTTTTACTTTTATTTATAAATATTAGTTGTCTATTTTTTGTTACTTAAAAAAAATAAGAAGTTAACTGATGACTCTATACTGAATCTCAGAGTCAAAGCATTCTATAATAGACATACTCTTATTTGACAATGTGAATGTTACTTTCTTTGCATTATCATTATTATTATTGCTTAATATTTTGATGTAGCAATTGTCTGATTCCTTTCTGAATGTATTTATGTTCGTTCATTCTTTATGAGGTTTTCTTTTCTAGTCCTTATCTTAAACATTGTTATTGTTATTAAATTTCAAGTCTTTTTAATTTTGTGAAGGCAAAAGAAATGGAAACCTAATTAACACATGTATATGTAAAAATAAAAAAATTTTAAAAACCCATTATAAATTGAAACTATTGTAAAATGGCAATGCATTTCATGCCCCTAACCTACTGAAGATAACAGCTAGCTCATCCTACCTTAAATGTGCTCAGAATACATACATTAGTCTACTATTGAGCAAAATTGACACAAAGCCTTCTTTCTCAGAAAGTGTTGAATATCTCACTTAATTTATTAAATACTATACTGAAACTGAAAAACAAAAAAGGTGTATGGGTACTTGAAGTATGGTTTCTACTGAACATTTATTGCTTTTGCACCATCATAGAGTTGAAAAAGGATAAGTCAAACCAATGTGAGTGGGCATCTGTACTTAGGTTTTTATGAAGTTCAAGCTTCTTCTTTGATTGCCCCATTTCAGCTCCCATTATCTTCCCATCCACTCCAAGTACTTGTTTCTGCCAGATACAAATACTCAACTAGTATTGAGTTATTGATTTGACTCTCAGCTTGACTGTTAGTAGTATTTAGAAATGCTACTGATTTGTGTATGTTAAATTTGTAACCTAAGACTTTATTGAATTTGTTCATCAATTCTAGGAGTTTTTTTTTCTTGGAGTCTTTAGGGTTTTCTAGATATAAGAACTTATCATCAGCAAACAGGAGTAATTTGGCCTTTTCTTTCTCAATGGATGCCCTTTATCTCTTTCTCTTACTTGATTGCTCTGGCTAGGACTTCCAGTACTACGTTGAACGGAAGTGGTGAAAGCGGCCATCCTTGTCCTGTTCCGGTTCTTAGGGGGATTGCTGCTAACTTTTCCCCATTCAGTATGATCTTGGTTGTGGGTTTACCGTATGTATATGGCTTTTATTGTAAGTTCTACTTACCATATTTTGCTGTGTATAGTGTACATTTTCTTGCCCAAATTTTTGAGTGGAAAATAAGAATGTGAATTATAAATAGGTAGTACTAATTCTTTACCTACATAAATGTTTTTAATTCTTTTATTTAGGCTCATGTATTAAAAGTGTAAATATAGAAAGCAATAACAATATCCATGTGCAAAATAATGCTCTAGAATGTGGTAATCGGTTTTGTTGAACCTATGATGAACCTGCAGTAAAGCATTTTCTGCCAATGAAGAGCAATGTATTTCAATTTCTACAGTTTAGGAGGGAGCTAGCAATCTACCTGATATTTTTACACAAATTATTGAAAAATCCTTTGGAAAATGTCAAAACAGTTTTTATCCACTACAAGCTTTAAGCTCACAGCTATTAAATATGCTAAAGATCGTGGCAACAGAACTGCTGAGAGATACCTTGGACCTCCTCCCACACCAAGTGTCATCAGATTGTAAAGGCAATAGAAAGGAAAGCTTCTTCAGATGCCCAGTCAGAAGATGGCAATGCCAGGGAAACTTCCAAGGTGGACAGAGGTGAAGACCTGGATTCTGAAGCAGTATCAAACTGGGATCTGTGTTTCAACCAAAATGATACAAGATGAGGGTACAAGAATTGCATGAGAAAAAAACATTGGTGATTTCTCAGGGACACCTAAATGGTGCTTTAACTTAATGAAGAAAGAAGGTTTGAGCCTGAAGATATGTGCAAAACTTGTCCAGCAGATTATGAGAATCAAGTTCTGGAATTTCATTCTTATGTTATCAGTTTTTGAAAGGCTTACAATTTTGAGCTATTCCAAATCACCACTATGGATGAGGTCTCACTCACATTTGATGTGCCATCCTACAGAATTGTGGACATCAAAGGGGCAAAGACCACGGCCTGTTAATACTAGTGGAAATGAGAGCACATATTTCACTGTTATTCTAGTCTGTTGCGCAGATGAGACAAAGCTATCATCTATATCTTTGAAAGAAAAATGTTTCTGAAAGAAAAGATTTCAAGTGGAGTTATTGTATACATGCATGAAAAAGGGTGGATGAATGAAGAAGGAGTGAAAATCTGGCTTAACAAAGTCTGGTCATGAAGGCCTTGAGGATTACTTAAAAAAAAAAAAATCTTTGCTTGTTTTTGACCACTTCAAAGCCCATGTAATACCAAATGCAAAAGCAATCGCAGCATACTTGAAAACTCAACTTGCTATGAAACTTGTCCAACTTAGAAGCTCTCTGCAGCCTCTGTATGTGTCAGTAAACAAGTCCTTTATGGACTTAACGAAGAAAGAGTGGACATTGTGGATGTAGTCAGATGGTAATGATTTAACACCTATAGGCAGAATCAAGAAAGCATCAATTGGTCAGGCTTGTGATTGGATCCTAAGATTCTAGGACAGCAATGCCATCCGCAACTGAGGATGATAAAATTTACTAGGATGAGGAACGTGACTCTTCAGAAGATTCTGGTAATGTAGAAATTGAAGAAGATGACACTTTAGATATTGAAAGTAATGAAGAGCTCTTGGCTTCTGATGTATAACTGTCAATGAATTTGTCACTGGTACATTACTGTGTACCAGTAACATTACTGATACTTATACTTTGTATCTGTTCTTATGATTTATAATTATTTGTTACATAAAAATTCTTATACCAAAATGTTAAAAAATAAATGCTAAAATTTCTTTGCCACACAAAAAACAAGTACCTAAATATAAACAAATAAAAACTCTATTAAACAATTAAAAGGAAAGTTTCTGTCCTGAAAGTTTGTGCCAAAAACACGGGTGCACATTATTCACGGCAACATATAGTACAAGACACATGAAAGGACATGGGAAGGTTCCTGCTATGCCTACTTTGTTGAGGGTTTTGTTTTGAAGGGAGGCTGGATTTAATTGAATGCTTTTTCTACATCTATTGAGATGATCATGTAGTTTTTGTTTTTAGTTCTGTTTATCCATTAAATTAATTCACAGTAAAATAATCAAATCATAGAATTTTATCGTACCAAATTGAGTAATAATATATATCTTATAAGTGGCAGAGCTGGAATGAGAGTCTGGACTCTTTGAATTTCAGTCCTGACTGCTTTCTACCCCACATTCCTATTACAATAAATCATCACACAACTGTGAATATGAACTTGATTCTTTTGACTCTTCATGATGTTGCTTTTACTGACCTGTCCATTGGTATTTGCCTTCATACTGTATTAGGCAACTCATAGAAACTCATTGTTTTATTTGTTATAGGTATAGGAGAATCATATGTGCATGGGCTTCTTAGCATTCCACAGTGTTTCCTTAGTGGGAACCATCAGTTGTCCTTGCTTTGGGATTCTGTTTCTAGGTAGTAAATTTTGCTGCTACTGCCTCCTGTTCTTCCATCTTTTGCTCTCTGGCTTTAAAGTCTTTATTCTATTATTTTGGGATGGGGTTTGAAAAGAAAGCAAAAGTAGATTTGTGTGTTCAGTTTTCCATGCTAATACCTAGATATGTCAACATTTATTTGCCATCTGTGGCCTTCTTATTATATGGCATATAGTTCTGTATGTTATCTTATGTATTTATTTATGGTTTTACAAAGAGGAATAAAAAAATAAAGAATATGACTTGGTGCCTTGTAGCTCAAGCAGTTAAGGCCCCAACCACATACACTAGAGCTGGTGGGTTCAAATCCAGCCCGAGCCTGCCAAACAGCAATGACAACTCCAACCAAAAAATAGCTGGGCGTTGTGACAGGTGCTTGTAGTCCCAGCTATTTGGGAGACTGAGGCAAGAGAATCGCTTAAGCCCAGGAGTTGGAGGTTGCCGTGAGCTGTGATGTCATGGGATTCTACCCAGTTTGAGGCTCTGTCTCAAAATAAATTAATTAATTAATAAAGAATGTATACTTAGGCTGTCTTGAATAGAGTTTTACATGTTTCTAAACTCTTCATGATATAACACAGTGGTTCTCAACCTGTGGGTTGAGAACTATATTAAAGGGCGAGGCATTAGGAAGGTTGAGAACCACTGATATAACAGATGATCTTTTGGTTTACTGCTACATATACAAATGTGAATTATTATCGATTAGTTGAAATCTACCTTATTTTCAAGCTCTTAAAGTGTCCTCTAATATCTCCCTTTATAGGTTACCAGTAGCAACTTTCCCCACTGCCTTATTCATCCTAGAGCTGGCTTATCCCAAAGTCTGTGTCTATGGGCCCAGTAAAATCTCACCTTTCTTTTTAGAGTCTGGAAAAAAACTAATTGTATTGGCTAGAACTTCCAGCACTATGTTGAATAGTAATGGTGACAGAAGACAACCTTGTCTGGTTCCAGTTCTAAGAGGAAAAGCTTTCAGTTTGACTCCATTCAGTTTGTAGGTATAGCTCTCTGAAGATGTAAATTATATTTTCTTTTACGTGTCCGTTTTTCTCCTGATTAGAATATGGCTTAATCGTATGATGTTGAAACTATTACTTGGCCCATCTGTACCTTGGTTTCCCCATCAATAAAGTAGGGATCAAAATAGTATCTGCCTCACAGAGTTCTTAACTGGACTAAAAAGATAATGCACAAAAGCATTCAAATATCAGACATTGCTATGAACACCTATTCCTGCCCAGTGTATATTCTCGGCAGTAGCTTGCTTAAATGAGGTCGAGTCTTCATAAAAGCATATGATGTTATGTTCTGCTTACTTCATCTGTTCCCTTCGAGCAATTAGAATTTTAGCACAAATATACATTTACTTTCCTTTGATTAACAATCTGAAAGGGGTTCTTCTAGCTCAGTAGTTTACAAAGACATAAAAAATGAATGAGAATGACTGAATTCACATCATGAAATTAATTACATACAGATTAGTAAACAGTTCACTTATGCATTACTACTCATAAATGATATCCAGATAAATTTATGTACCCTGATATCTATTACCAATCTATTTTTTTCTAGGGGTTTTTGGCAAAAAACTCACTCTTACAATACTGATAAGAATATTGTCTTTCTAATTTTCATCCATGTCTGTTTTCTCACTGTCCTTGCTCACTGTTGTTCATTGATCCACTTCTATATTCCAGGTGGGGCCAATACCTGCCGATCTAATCAGCTTCATGTCAGCCCTTGTTATCTTCTTGACTTAAGGCTGATTTGCTGATTAAAAAGATATCTAAGTCTGTCTATATTTCTGCTAGTCTAAAATTTTTCTTCTTACTTGTTTTTATAGATATTCAAACAACTTCCCCAGTTTTGCAAATATGTTGGCTGAGGTTGCCTATTACAAAATTCCTCCTTTAGATATTTCTGTGTAGTGAAGGGCTTTATAGAACCTCCTGGATGTGACCATGTGCATAATTTGTAGAGCTAGGCATAAATGAAAATGGGGTGTTCCTTGTTCAAAATTACTAATACTTTCAGGACAATGACAGTGGAATCATTAAACTGAGAGCATGGAATGCACTTTGAAAGTGTCTCAGCTATTATTGAGAAAACATTTTGTACAACTCAATGATTACTTTCTTCGTTATATACTTTTTATATACTGTCTTCTGCCATCTTCCCAACTCCAGTGGTAATACTGTAGTTTAATATCCACTTCTTATCTTACTTGTTTTTGTGATTTAATTATGTTATACTCGTTTGTATGTTTTCTGATTACAAAAAGAGACAAAGCACTCCCAGTGCTGCTTCTGATAGATGTTTATTGAACACATGATAATCTGTACATGGTTTTGTGCTTAGTATTATGCAAAGAAAGCTAAAGGGGTACAGTCCCTAATGCTGCTATGGTTATTTTTGAGTGCCAGGCTCTGTTGCCTGACCTGAATTACTTATTCTGTCTGTACTATTTTTCAAATTCTTTGTCCATAAGGTAGGGTTGTTGTTACAATGAGAATAAAATGTATTTAGGGCATTTGGAACAGTGCTTGACACGTAGTAAGTGCTCTAATATATATTAGCTGTTTTCCTTGGTTTTCATATCTGGACCTGGAGAAACATAACGTTCCTACCTTTGGATTTTATGCCCAACATTTGGACCAATTATAGGATTTTGGTTCCAGGCCAGGCTGACTTTTGGCTTGTCAAACATAAAGTATTATCAGCGCTGGTTATATTTCAGAATAAGGATTTGTGAAAATATCTCTCTTGATGTAGAATCTCTTGGTAGAGTGCCAAGGTGGAAATTTGTGTTCTCCATGTGTGTGTTGGAGATGTTAAAAAAGTACTGGTCATGTGAATCATTCCTTTCTTCTTTCTTTCTTTCTTTCCTTCTCTGTGTCTTTCTCTATTGGTGGTGGAAAAGTGTGACACTGTATCGGGCCTTGGGAATCCATTAGCTTCTAGTAAGTTTATAGTATACTGAAGGAGAGAAACAAGAAAATTGAACACATCTGAAGTGTGATAATCTATGAGAGCACAAAGGAGGGATATCATGGGGATCTCTGGGAAGCCTTCTTGCAAGAAGTGACTTCTGAGCTGAGAGTTAAAGTATGAATTATAATTTAGCAAGAGAAAAAAGTGGTATAGATAGGAATAGCATGTGAAATGTGGACTTAGTAAATTTTTTTTCAAATTTCATAGGCAGTTGTGGCATAAACCTAGGGTTGAAAACTTCTAATTTAGAATTGCTTCTTAATTCAGAAATCTAGACAAGGAAGCAGAGAGAACAGAACTATGCTATTCTCTTAGCCTCTGCCTGTTGTTTTGACCCATTCTTGGACCCTAGTTCCTACTTTATCCTGGAGACTTTTGCTTTTTGTCTTTGGCCTTACATGACAGGCACAACTATGTGGCTTTTATGTTTTGTGGTTATGTCAACTATTGGGCGAACCTGACAGCATCCTGTCTTTAATGAGATACTGAATTTGTCTTCTTAAGTCTGAAGATGGTTTCCATTTAGAAAGTTGCATATTGGCTACATGAACTATTTTTTCCTCAGAGTGAATTTGTAAGAGAATATTCTGAGATACTCAGTTTTGGTTAGTTGTTTTAGGTTACATTAGCTTTTAAATCATAGAGCTTGGATTAAAACCTTAATGTTCTAATTACTAGATATTTTCTCTTAGTCTGTTTCAGTAAAATTCAGAATATTACTTGTAACCTATTTTGTCTTTAAACTACTCTTTAATCTATTCCTTGTCCATTGGTAGACAAAAGGAATCCATAAGGATGAGAAGCTTTGTGGCTACTAGCCAGTCTTCAAAGATGACCCTGCAATTCCTACTATATGCCAGTTCTCATAGGAAAAGAAATAGTTATATCCTTTCCATTTGAATTTAGGATGCTTCTGTGACTGTTTGACTAATAGAGTGTTCTGAGATTTTTTAGTCCATCCATGCCTTAAAAGAACTAACAGCTTCCACTTTGAACGTTTCCTCTTATGATACTTCAGCTTAAAACCCAGCTGCTTGCCCAGCATGATGGCTCTTACATGTAATCCCAGAACTTTGGGAGGTGGAGGCAAAAGGATCCTTGAGCCCCAGGGATTCAGACAAGGCTGTGTGACCTATTGAGATCCCATCTGTAGAAAAATTAAAAAAAACAAACAAACAAAAAAACATAGTCAGATGTGGTGGTCCTCACCTATAGTCCCAGCTATTTTGGAGCCTGAGGCAGAAAGACCACTTGAGACCAGGAGTTTGAGGCTGCAGTGAACTGTGATTTTACTACTCCATTCCAGCACAGGTGACAGAGTGAGATTCTGTCTCAAAAACAAAACAAAACAAAACAAACCCCCCCAACTGCCATGCTACTGCTATAAGTGGCATGAGCACTGAGAGGCTTTGGTCTGCAGTTCCAGATAAGCTCTTAGGGGACAACCAGTACCAACCGCCAGCCTGAGAGCAAGCCATCTTGGATGTTATGGTGCAGTTGACCTCCTCATGACTGTAGACCCAGCTGATAATGTATAGAACAGAAGAACAACCCAGCTGATCCCAGTCAACCTACAGAAACATAAGACTCTAACATGGCCACTAGATTTGGAAGTGGTAAAGTAGTGAATCCCATGTGACTTTCTTGGTAGACTAGCGTATTAACAGTTATCTCTGCTACAATGAGTTTTTCTGAAAATTATTTTTAATGACAAGAACTCAGATTATCTCAAGCAAAGCTAGAATGAAAATTACACTGGAGCTTAAAAAGTCTCATTAATTTGGGAAGGGCAAATGATCTGGAAGCAAAGAATCTTAGATCAGCCTGCTAAATATTCTTTTGTGACTTAAGAAAAAGCATCCTCATTGTTTGAAATTTGAGACTTGATTTTGAACTAAAATGTCTAAAGAAATGATCACTTTATGGGCCAAGACACAGAAGGGGAACAGAAGAGTCCCTGTGTTAGGGACTAAGAGGCATCAAGAGGTATTTTCTATTAGGAACTCTATAGTTGGCATTTAAGGTTAAGAAAATTAAACAGTTGGCATTTAAGGTTAGGAAAATTAAATGTTTATTTAAATATGGTAGTATTTTCCAAACCAGAAATTGAGGTATCTGCTTAAACATGTATGAATTATGGAGACAGTGAACAGAATCATAGCGGCGTAGTCATGGAGATGATAATGGAGGTGGTAATAAACATAATAGTTAACTAAAATTTATAGTGTACTTAACATATGGCAGGCATATTCTAGTATCTGCAATTAACTGGCTTAATAGTTACAAAATTCTGTGACATAAGTTTTATGTTAATTCCTTAATTTACATGTGTGAAAACTGAGGCATGGGCCAACTAGGTGGCAAAGCCAGCTGTGAAGTCAGTCTTGTTCTAAAATGATACTCTTTAGTACTACACTCTGTCATCCTTTAGTATAGTGTATAGAGTAGGCATGAGAGAGTAAATTTCAAGAATATAGTCAGTTTTTTGTACTCATGGGGTCTGCAACTATGGACTCAAACAACTACGGATTGAAAATATTTGGGGAAAAAATTGTATATGTATAGAACGTGTATAGACCACTTTTTTGTCATTACTTTCTTAAAAATATAGTGTAACAACTATTTACATAGCATTTATATTATATTAGATACTATAATCTAGAGATTGTTTAAAGCATATCTGAGGATGAGCATAGGTTATATTATTAAAAATACTATGCCATTTTATATCAAGTGTTTGAACATTAGTGGATTTTGGTATCTGTTAGAGGTTGTGGAACCAATTTCCTGTGGATGTGGAGGGATAACTGTACAATGCAGTATCACTAACTATTGTCATCATGCTGTCCATTAGATCTCTGGAACTTATTCATCTTGTATAACCTCTAAGCAGCAGCTTCCGATTTCCACCATCCACCAGCCCCTGGCAACTAGCATTCTACTCTCTGGTTTTGTGCGTTTGCCTGTTTTAGATTCCACACATAAGTGAGATCACACACTTGTTTTGTTTTCCAGTGTCTGTCTGATTTGACTTAGCATAGTGTCCTCCAGGTTGATCTGTGTTGTCACAAATGGCAGAGTCTCCTTTTAAAGGCTGAATATAAAAGATTCTTTTGAAATAGAACATTTACATTTCATTTACCAGAATCTTCACCATTCTCTGTGGTATTACATTTATCTGTTTCACCAATCTACATAGCAGCCCCTGTAGGCTTTTGAGTTTTTATGTTCTGGGCCAACAGGGTAATTCTCTGATTATATAAGAGCACATTTTTTATACCTGCGATAATTTCTCATGGCTGATGAATAGAGTGATGTTTATCTAGCTTTCTGTGTGGCTTGGCTGTCATGATAATGCAGATGATAATCTTGTGGTCTACAGAATTTTCTATTTCTCTTTGTTAAATTATAAATAGTCTTATAATTGTTGCGACACTCTCAGTGTTAGATACCTTTGCTTTAGTGAGATTCTTCCTCTAAGGACTTATCTAGAACTGCCTAGGCAGAATGTCAGCTCCCAGAACATGGAGGATAAGGCACACCTGGATGAGGCCACCCATGTTTTCTGAAATAAGAGTCATTAGCAATCTGGTTGTGCGTATTTCCATTATTAAATTCACTATGTGACCAAGAAGCAAATACCCTAACATACCTCAACATCAAGTTCCTCATAAATGAAATGAAAAGATTGAACTAAAATATCTCTGAATTTCTAATTTACTCTGGCCTATGTAACTCAGCTATTCATCTAACCTTTGAATTCATATGCATTTTGCCTATATGACTTAGGTATAATTTAAATCCTGTGTGTGAAAGATTAATAGAACACAAATGTGTTATTGCCGTACTAGCATCTACATTTATCCTCAAACACAGAAAGTTAGATTTTGGATGTATTTCAGTAACATTTGGATATCTGATGATTTTTATTTTTTTTATTTTTTATTTTTTTTATTTTTTTTATTTTTATTGTGGAGAAGGGGCAGGGAAAGAAGGCGGGGGAAGAGGTGAGTGACAGGGTTGGGCCAGTGGCATGGTACCACATTGGCTGTATCTAGGTAGAGGCAGTTTCAGGCCGGGCCTTGCTGAGTCGTT